>JASVEL010012239.1:0-159816 GCA_032618575.1 Nicotiana noctiflora | reverse complement strand
TTCGTAAATCTTGGTGGCAGAGTTATTCGGAGCCTTGTGTTGGTGGGAGGTAGCGGGCCCAAGCACCACTGTTTGAAAAAAGAAATGTTTTTTTCGGATTTTAAGAATGACTTAATAATGATGTTTTTTCTATATTGTCTTTGGAGTAGTTAGTATTGGAATATGTGTTAGGAGTATTTATGTGAGACGGTAAGGTTAAAATGAAAAATTCTATTATTAATTAATAATAAAAAGTAACTTTATTGGAAAACATAAAAAAAAAAAATTAGGGAGTACTTTTGTTGTCTGTCCTACTTCATTTTAAGTGGTCCACGGTTTTGAATGGTGACTCCTCACCTTAAAGTAACAATAAAGTTGGAAAAAGGTTCTTTTATAATAACATATACTATGATCCTTTTTATCCTGCTAGGTTTGTTCTTTGAGGCAAAAAATGATTTCCTTTCATACACATGTTTATTTATTTTCTTTGTTTGGCTCCTAAACATCTTAGATTTTTATATTGTTGCTCCTGGACATCTTAGGTATCACAAATTTAGGATTGTTATACAGCATGACCATGGTAGTAATGCTGAATTGCATAGAGGTTTAAGAGGTACCGGGGGTAGCGTTGGAGGGGTACATCTGCATGCTGGGTTGTTACCAATACGCCCTTTTTTTATGGAGTAAGTAGAAGGAAAGGAAGAAGACTCTGTGTGTGCTATTAATTGAACGTCACGCTGAGCTGATTTCAATGTTGGTTTTGTGATCTTGTCTATTGTGCATGTTGCGACTTCATCCTTTGGAAAATGTTGTGTAACGTCTAGTATACAATCTGCTGAACACCAGCTCATTCATGTGCTGGAAGTAGGAAGTGGTTTTTGAATAATGTTGTGACTTGTGTCACACTGCCAAATTCTGGGCTCCATGTGGGGAAAGGCTATTAGAATTACCTGTCTTTTGAAGAGGCTGATTTTATTGTCACGCTTATATGGATACTATTGGAAAAAGAGAACAGTTGTAAGTTTGCAGGGTGATGATAACCTTTAGATTGGACTTCTGAATTTCTGTGCATTAAATTTTGATTCAAATTCCATCCTTGATAATAGGTGGACATGCTTGTAGGGTAAAAGGGGTGTTTGGATCAAGTTACCTATTGAGAATGTAACGCTTGTTGAACCTGCTGTTAAGGTAAGTTGTCGTTCTTCTTGATGATTAAATTATATTTGTCCCATCTCAATTTCTGATACAATTATCCTGTTTCTTTGCAGGAAGGATTTTATTACCACCACGCAGAACCAAAATACTTGATGCTTGTGAATTGGCTCCCTGAAACTGCTAACACTATTCCGGTAAATGCGACACATAGAGTGGGTATTGGTGCTTTTGTCATCAATGAAAGGAATGAGGTATATTTTGGTGTTACTCGTTCTGCCTAATGGTCATGTATATAAGCACTCATTTTTGTTGGAATAGCTAGAAAAGAGACCAATCATTATAATACATTAAGGAAAGAACAACTACAAGCTGAACTTTAGTGGGGATTAGACTGATGACCCATTTTTGTTCATTATGCACCTCAAAAGTTCGTGATTGTATGTGTTTATTTCATTATTTGGATTTTAAGAAGAGCACAGATAACAGTTAACTGAAGATTTTCTTTCTCTTAAGGATTTCCTTCTCGTAATGAACAAGAAAACGAGTAATATTAAGATCTGATTTACGAAAGCGTAGTGCAGAATCAGATCAAAGAATTTACATGGCTTCTTGTTGAAGACAAAGACGGTTTCATTGTTCTTGGAGTCATTCAGGTGATGTCCAAAATAGTGAAGCATCTGCTTTCTTGCTGCACAATAAGAGAATTAATATTAAAAAGGGAAAAACCTGCACCTGCACCTCATGCAGTAAAGATAGTTTGAAGGAAAATGAACTGGAGCTTCTGAAGAATGAAAAACTCTATATTCCGTATCTTTTTTAAAAAAAAAAAAATTATTCTGTGGAGTTTATGCTATATCTTTATTAGTATAGTAATTGGGTAAACTTTTTGGAGAGTCTCTTTTTATAATCTTTATCTGATTTGTATACCCTTCTATAGGAGTAGTCATTACCTTTAGCTATCATAAAATTGGTTGCTTATCCAAAGTAAATATTAATTAATTAATTAATTAATTAATAAGTAAAGATAACATAATAAGATCTATATGAAGGTTGAATTAATTTTCTGAGTTTTTGCATAATTCCAAAGGGATGAAATGAAAAGAATGGGTCAGTGTTGCAGAATCCTTATCCTAGCTGCTCCGTTAACCTCTATCCACAGTTTTGCTCTATGTGCTTGCATGTGCCGATTGGTATTCTCTACCAAAAAATTTGGTCAGATAGCTTGTTGTTTCTTCCTAAAGGTGAATGAATTAGTTAACTTGGAAGTTAACTAGAAATATAGGACAGAATTGCGCCAAAGACAGAAGCATAAGGTAGAGAGATAGAAAAGAGATAGTTAAAGATAGCAAAATGTTGTAGATAAGTGACCAAGGAAGTGACTGTAGGGAGAGAATGCCGAGATGTGCCAAAACTTGTATATCACTGTATCTCAAGGTTATATTCATGGACCATTAATGAAAAGAACGGTACTTATCTGGTGAAATAGAATACATATAATATCACTGAAATAATTTCTCCATGCATACTGATTATTCAGTGTGGGTTGCATGAAGATGTCTTGTTACATGTATGGTACCTCATGTTTTTATACCTCATCCCCAGTACTTGCTTGGATATTTTCCTTCAATTTTCATTGTTAGTATATGGACCACCTTACTCCACCTCCTCTCTGCGCACTTGAGCCATTCATTTTTTTTTTATTTTTTTCCTTTCTGGAAAATGGTTTTTATGCGGGGTAAGGTTGCGTACATTAGACCCTTGTGGTCCGGCCCTTTCCCGAACCCTACGATTGCGGGAGCTTAGTGCAACGGGCTGCCCTGGAAAAAGATTTTTCTTTCTCCATGTACATATACTGATAGTATTCAGCTTACACTTATTTCTGTACTTAATTAATAGTAGTATCTATCTGGCTATATATGTGCTTAGTACATTTTAGTTATTCGAGTACTTACAGTAATAATTTCTTTAAAATCTTAGGTGCTAGTTGTCCAAGAAAAGAACGGACGATTCCGTGGAACCGGTGTGTGGAAGTTTCCTACAGGAGTTGTTGATGAGGTATGTTTGAATGATAAATTCTGTGACATATAAGAAAGTCAAATTAAATGAAATGAAAAAACAAAAGTATCCGCTGCAAGAATAGCTGTTGACATTTTATTCACAGGGTGAAGATATATGTGATGCAGCTGTCAGGGAAGTAAAAGAAGAGACAGGGGTGAGTGAGAATTCGGATGAAATTTCTTGTTTTTAAATTTAAAAACTAGTTATTCCATATTCTAGTTTGTTTCAGGATTTAGTAACAACACTTACTTTGTGTCCATTGATACAGGTTAATGCAAAATTTGTAGAAATACTGGCATTCAGGTTGTTATTCACTTAAAAGTTGGTTAAGTTTCGATTATATCTTTAATGGGTGATTACATTCTTGATAATATGTATGTATCATCTTGGTGGTTATGCTCTTGTTCCCTTCTGATTGTGGAATGCCTATAATACAGTTATTGAGAGGATCACGATGTTAGTAAATGCTCCAGTCATCTTCTTTTTACATGAGTATGAAACCTTTTTTTGTCCATATAAAACCTTTTGTTGTCCCTACATGTTCGGGCTGTTACCATTTCTGCATTTTAGACTAAGATGCTTAGTTTGAGTTTGAAAGATGATGTTATTAAATTGCAGGCAAAGCCACAAATCATTCTTTGACAAGTCAGATCTATTCTTTGTCTGCATGCTACAACCTCTCTCCTTTGATATCCAGAAGCAGGATGCAGAAATAGAGGCAGCCCAGGTATTAGATCTAGGATACTTCCTATGTCAACGCTGCTAAAAATAATAGACTTTACCATTTTCTGTTTTCCCTTAAAAAAACATTGTTTTCCTCATCTGGCAAATCTTGCATTCTTTTTGAAGCGTTTTTAGCTCCGTTCTTGTCGGTTTGATGTCGGACAAAGTAATCAAGTAGAAACAGGTGACATGAGCTTTAATTGAGATGAAGTGAGAAAATTAACTTGGATCCATCTAACTCACTCTTAGAAAATTACGTGCAAACTTGTAGCTGGAAAAGTTAAGTTGCGTTAATTTAGCAGTTCCCAGCTCCATGCTCCATGCTCCACGCTCATGTTTTTTTTTATGAAGTAAGGAGAATTCATTAAAAGCATCCAGCGGATGCTGGTGTCTGCTCATATATGCAAAAAACTATTCTATCACTGAGGAGCAGACACAATTAAAACATTGAACAGAGCTAGTGACAGGTGCCTGATTTAGCCAACTAAACAAATTCAATAAGCATTTTGCTTTGACTACATGGATCGGAGTTGATATCCCATTAAAACATCTACGGCTTCTTTCCTTCGAGATGCACCAAAAGATAGCAGCAGGTACCATTACCCAAATGTTTTTGATGGATTTACCAACTCTCCATGAACACCAACATTCATATGCTTCCTTGATGCTGTTAGGCTTGACCCAGGCTAGTCCAGAAATAGAGAGGAACATGTTCCAAATATCACATGCTAAAGGACAATCCCAAAAGAGATGTCTAACACTTTCAGAATCCAAAATCCAAATTGCACATGTAGCACCTATTCACCATTGGTATAGTCCTTCTGCTGAGGTTGTCTTGAGTGAGGCATGCTTTATTTAAGGCAATCCAACTGAAACAAATCACTTTAGGAGGCAGTTTTGTTCTACAAGTTAGTTTCCATGGCCAATTGTTTATAAGATCATTGTTGGAGCATAGGTGTGCATATGCTTTCTTCATTGTAAATTTTCCGTCCCACCATTCCAGTTTGTCCTTCAGCTGGGGTTTGACAGCAATCTATGCTATGTTTGGCCAGCAATTCCATTAGGTCATTTATCTCCCAATCTTGAAAATGTCTCCTGAATTGAGGGTCCCAAAAGTTGTTCTGCCAACATTGTTCTACAGTGGATTCTTGATCTACTGCCAGTAGGGTACAAATTTGGAAAGTCATCTTTGTTCCCAGTCACTTGTCTTACCATAACTTGATGAGTGTTCCACTTCCTAAGTTGAGTTTTGAGTTAAGTTGGAACTCATCCCATAAACTGGATCTGTGTTTCCATAGGCCTGTACCATGAGGTGATCTGCTATGTTTTGTGCACCAGTTTTTCCTCACACCATGTTTAGCATTAATCACTGATTTTCACAAACCAGGGTCCTCCAATTTATACCTCCAATGCCATTTCCTTAGCATACTCTTATTTTTTTTTGAATTGGTAACTATTGTATATATTAATAACGTCAGTACTTAAGGTGTACTAAAAACCAAATTTACATGAAAAGGACTAATAGATGTTATGGCTAGACTCCTAGCAAGATCCTAGTATATCTATGATTGTCAATGTATCTTCTGTGTAAATTTGTTTACACCAAAAACAAAAAAGAAGAATACAATTGAGTTTGATCTTTTGTACCGGATTGCTTCTGTCTTCGAAACATCTAGCGTTCCTTTCTCTCCAAACTGTCCACCAGATACAAGCCGGTACGGTCCTCCATCTTTCTTTACTAGTTGATTCAACTCCAGCTTCTTCCCAGCTATAAAGAACATCTTTAGGCCTGTTTGGCATTGACCATGAAATACCCCTAAGACTAATAAAGATTTTCCATAGTTTGTCTGTAATCTTGCAATGAAGAAATAGATGACCGACAGTTTCAGCATTTTCCCCACATAGAAAACATCTTGAACACAGAGAAATTCCCCTTTTTATGAGATTATCCTGGGTTAAAACTGCCTCCTTTACTAATAGCCAAGTGAAGCATGCTATCTTGTATGGAATCTTTGTTCTCCATATATGTTTTCATGGCCATATGTCTACCTGTTGATTATTATGATTCAAAATCTTGCATGCGTCCTTCACCTGATATAACCCTTTGTTTTGCCTCTGCCACCAAATTAGATCAAAACCTTTATGTAATCCTCTGAATGCTTCCAACTCTTTGTAAAGGTCAGCTAATCTTGTTATCTCCCAGTCATTCAATCGTCTTCTGAGAGCAAATTCCCATCCTTGATGACTCCTCATCTCAGCTACTGTTCTATGTTGGCTTTGTGCTAAACCAAACATATCCCGGTATCTTTCCTTCAAGCTTTCATGTCCCAACCAGTTATCATTCCAGAATGACGTGTTCCTTCCGTTGTTCACTCTAATGGAAGAGTGATTCTTCGTAATAGGTCAAAGTTCTCTAATGGATTTCCACACACTTACTCCATATGTTGTTCTGACTTTTTGTGACACCCAGTTGTTCTCCTCACCATACTTACCTTTGATCACTTTGCTCCATAATGGTTGGGGTTCTTGAGAGTACTTCCATAACAATTTCATTCTAAGAGCCTTGCTTTGATTCTTCAAGTTTCTTATTCCTAAACCTCCTTGTTTTTTTGCCATTGTGAGTGTCTTCCATTTAACTAAATGGAAAGCCCTTTTCTCCTTATTGCCTTGCCAAAGGAATGATCTTCTCAACTTGTCCAATCTCTGTAAAATGCTTGCTGGAATTGGAAACAAGGACATCATATAAGTCGGAAGTAAGTCTAATACTGAGTTGATTAGAACTAGCCTGCCCCCCAATGATGGATATTGTGATTTCCATCTTGACAACCTTCTATCTTGACAACTTCTTCTCACTCTTTTCTATGACTGCATTCCAGATCTCTTTTGATTTGGACCTTGCACCCAGAGGCATCCCAAGGTAGAAAGTTGGTAAGGACCCAACTTCTCCTCCCAGTATCTGTGTCAATTGCTCCATGTTGTTAACTTCATTAATGGGAAAAATATTGCTCTTCCTCCGGTTGTTCTCCTCCATAGAAAAAATTGTGTTTTTTGACATGTTCATTTATGAACTTGATATGGCTTCAAAAATAATAAGTGAGATTCAGGTACATTTACTTGTATCTCTCAGCCCCACAAAATATGGGAGTGTCATCTGCATTAAGAATATGTGAGGCTAAGACTGAGTTATGTGCATCATTCCCCACCCTAAATTCTTCCATCCAGTATAGCTGGTTTGCCTTGTCAGTCATTTTGATCCCCTCCATAGCTAGGATAAACAAAAATGGAGAGAGAGGATCACCTTGCCACCTAATCCAGACTTCTCCAAATGCTCCACGCTCATGTTTTTTTCTATCCTATCCTGTATTTTTCTACTTGCAGTGGATGCCATTTGAACAATATGCAGCTCAACCGTTTGTCCATGGACATGAGCTTCTAAGATACATTTCTGACATATGCTCAGCGAAGATGGAGGGCAGGTATACTGGATTTTCCTCAGTTCCTACAATGACCAGTTTTTCTCAGAAGAATACATATTTGTACATGAATGGCAATGTTCGAACGACGGGTAGCAATGACCCCTAATGTGAGAGAAAGCTAAAAAGAAATGATTTTTCCAAGGTGGAAAAGGAAGAAATATGGATAGGAAGTTTGATTCACTGTAACTTAAATGAAGTTTATAAAGGTTCAATTCTTTTATATTACGATGTAATAACATGAGAACAATGAGATCCAAAGTGTACTGTGATAGAAATATTGGCTTTACAGATTTATATTTTTGAACGCAAGTAGAGTCTTAGCGTAATTGATAAAGTTGTTGCGATGTGACCAGGAGGTCACGGGTTCGAGCGGTGGATACAACCTCTTACAGAAATGCAGAACAAGTCTGCGTACAACAGATCTTTGTGGTTCGATCCTTTCCTCGGATCCCGTGCATAACTGGAGCTTAGTGTACCTAGCTGCCCTTTTTATTTTTTATTTTTTATTTTTTATTTTTTATTTAATGTGAAGACAAGCATTAAGTGTACAAGAATTATTTGTGTATTTATGTTTGTTTGATCCGTCTTTGGAAGACGGGAGAGCCTTGGAACAATGGTAAAGTTATTTTTGCAGGGTTTGAGCCATGGAATCAGATACTAATGTTTGCATCAGGTAGGCTACCTACATCACACCTCCTGGGGTGCGGCCTTCCCCGGACCCTACATAAACGCAAGATACTTTGTGTACTGGACTGTCCTTTTTTGCTTGGTCTTTGGAACTCTCTTCTGCCTATTGAAGTGTTACACAGAGATATCAAAACTTGGTGTATTTCGTTTTTAAAAAAAAAAAAAAGCAGTAAAGCACTGGAGATACAAAAAGGAAAAGAAATGAAGTAGAATCAAATCTAATCAAACTAAAACTATATTTAAGATGCAAAAGTAGAGATTGAACCACTGAGCATTTGTGTATAACCTATTGCCTAAGCTTTGTTGGTCCAGGTTACTCGGTACTTGCATTGACAAAGTAATAGATACTCAGTGAAATAATCGAAGCGATTTTAAGTTGACTTAAACATCAACATTATCGGGGAAAAAAACAATTGTATAGGCCTATACTTTGTTATTATTTAGTGCTTCTATCTAAAGTGACATATTTTAGAATGTGAACATTGTATTAGAGTTGAAAATAAATTGCAAATAGAAACCACATTTCTATGTGCACACTGGAGACCATTTTTCTTTTTTATCTAATCCATACATAAATAGATTGGATATAAACAAGAATTGAATCATATAGAATGTACAAGTGATTAAGCTCAGAGTATGACTAGGCACTAAGTTGATTTTTGAAACGAACACCATAATAATTTTTGTGGGCAATGGTGGACACTTTTGCTCATTGTGTTTCTGCTAGGAAAACGACTTATCCATTTAGACACGTGCAACATAGCATAAGTTCCAAATTTTGTATTCCACATATTTAATAGAATTTACGGATAATTTCATAAACCTCTCTTCACGTTTCGCTCTATCACAGTGACCTCTTTTGATATTATGCTATATTTCCTTTATTTGATATTTTTGTAATACTTCTTTTAACCTAATATTTTAATGGAGACAAAATACATTATAACAAATCTGCCCTTTTTTAAGATTCTATTTTATATAATTAATATTATGGTCATTTTTAAGAATAGTATTGAATAAGGCGTATTCGTAATGCTGAGATTTGTTATGCTAGAATTACCTTTATCAACTGTTTGTAAAAATACCGTCCACATTAAAAATAACACGCATTGCTTATATTTAATATCAGTTATTTATTTATAAAAATACCTTACACATTCTTTAAAAGCATTTGTAAATGGTTTTGAAAAGTGAGTTCTATCTTTATATATATTTATTCATGTATTAAAAATCATGGTAATATTAATTCCACATTTTGCTATGTAAAAGAATAATACTGGCCATGATGTATAACTATGCATGTATAAGTTATACATAAGTTGAAAAACACTACCAAATAAGGGAATAATAATACTAAAGTTATTACATGTATTATTTTTCATAATACACTCTTCCAAAGAACACCTTTGTGTTAAAACACCAGAGTCCACACACGTGAAGATGAATCTAGGAACTAATCTTATGAGTTCGAAATTTTACGATAATGACCTTGGGTGCTAATTATTAAATTCAAAATTGAATATTTTATATATTTAATAAAATTTAACACATACCAATCCGAATTAAGCCAAACTCATAGCTTATATTGTAGATTCGCGCCTACATGTATAAAAGATTCACCTTTAAAATTAGTTATATTGGAGAAAACGAGGCTTGACACAGAATTAGCTACAAACAAGTTTGGATAATTGGAATCTTATTGAAAATTTGTATGAGCATAAAAAGCTTCTTTTTTTTTAATAAAAAAAGTACCATAAAACTATACTTCTTCAATAAAAACTTTGAAAATTTTGAACTTTTTTTAAAGGAAAAAAATTTAAATTTACCCCTTTATTTTCGAATATTATCTATATTTAACCTCCGTTATATTATTTTGTCAAATTTATGTTATAGCATAGGTTAACTATAGATAATATCCTAAACTAGAGTGATATATTGGGCCTTTTCACCTTTTTAAACCAACATAGTTATATTATTGTTTGATGTATTAAATTATATCATGTTATAAATAGAATTCTATTTATGATGAATGTCTATATTTAGAGAGATTCTAGGTTTTATTACTTGGTGGCTAAGTCACCATCTCCCTATAAATAGAGGGTTCTATTCCATTGTAATTGATCCCAAACTTCAATAAGAATTGTCTCTCCCTACTTTTCTCTACAATATTGTTCTTCTTCTTTTATTATTTTATAACACGTTATCAGCACGAGACTCTAACTATTTGAGTAGAAGCTTTGACATTGAGCATAATGATTGTCAATTGTTCTATGAACTTCCTCCATGATTAAATTCTGGAATTAAGGTAAGTATTTTACTTTTTTCTTTCAAATTCTTGACATTCTATAATTTGATTTTAAATACAAGCAAAGACGATAAATTTTGATTGCAACTCTAATGGAGTTTGAAAGAAATTATAACCATTCAAAGTGGTAAAATTTATATGCCTTGCCATGATTAAATTCATGTATGATTATGGGCAAAGAATTAAAAACCCGTCCCATTGAATTTGCTCCATTCTCATTCCTTAGAGAATGTGATAGCAGTATGTGATAAGTCTGAAAGAAGACAAAATTATTACCGTGAAGGTATCAATGGATGTGGACGAGGCAATATACGAAATTATATCGTCATCATTGTGATAATGAGAATAATAAGAATTCTCAAAATAATCTTTCACTTTGTGAAAGTAATATTTGTCAACAATTTGACATGAGATTTTGTAAAGTACATATAGATGACTATAGTCTATTCATGATGTGAATGTGATAACATATGATTTATGAATACATATTCATTCTTGGAAGAATATGAACGTGCTACTGGCAGTGAATATACCACACTCACCTCCAGAAGGAGGATTGAGAAGATATAAGAAAATAATATCATTATTATGGCATGAATGACCATTTGTCATGTACCTATTGTACAATGTGATTACTAAAGGACAACAATACTGCAAGAAACATATCTTGCATATAATTTTGGCCATGACCATAATGGTATAAGTTTCTCTTTAAAAGAGATATTCACCATATAGGTGTTGATGATTATGTGGTACTACCAATTAATTGAGAGCTCTGGAAGAGCCAATTACCACTATTTTGGAGAAACGCAATTGAATACCAACAAGGTATTATGTTGTAGTAAGTCTCAAAGAAACATATTCAGTTTCCAAAGTATTCGCGAAAGCATTTGATTATATTGAGACTATAAATAAAGTAAAGATTTAATATCTTCTATTACTACAACTTGTAGCGGGGTAATATGTATGTAAAAAGCTATCCGCTTTATCTCTAATTTGTACTACATAAACAAAAGAATACCACAATGAAGTGGATATTTTATTGATATAAAACCCATATCATAATAAACTTGGATTTTATTCATAATTGCACACATCATGGTGTAAATATGAAATTTATCAATATTGATAATTTATTCAGTTGGCATAATTGGTTTAGCCATATCAATTTAAGTATGATGTGCAAAAATGAAAGAGATTTCACATGGGTAAATATTAAAGAACTAGAAAGTTCTTTACGAATTCTCTTACATTGCTTGTTCTCATTAATTAGTAGACCAATTAAAATTGGGATTGAAGCCGATGAATAATCGAAATATCAAAGGTGAATATGGGCCCGCTCACCTACCATGTATACCACATAAGATGTATCTATGAGATGGTTACATGCGCGATTATTATTAACCCGCAACATGGTGTTTGCAAGGTAACTTGCTCAATAATTTGATTTAGAGCATAATTTCCAATTTTTTTTATTCAAGATAGTTCACATTGATAAGTTGATTTACATCACAGTTGGTTTAGCAAAATAATTTATTGAGTGCCTCCACTTAATAGCTAAACGATTGTTTATGAGAATAAAGTTTTGTATATCAGTTTGATATACGTTATATACAAAAGTATATTATTTTCTCCCCTCACAAGTGGTTCTTGGTCATGAACCAAAATTCCATCTTATTATTATGATGTGCGGTGTATATTTTGATTAACACCATAAAGCACAAAGACGAGTTCTCAAAGTTGAGAAAACAAGTTAGCGTTTCTAACATGAGGGGGAGACAAGATACAACAGTTGAGAAAAATTACATGAAATGAATTATCATTTATACATCTAGATCCTCGAATAAAATAATATGAACTTGAAGTTCATAAAAGGATAATTTGTGTGCGATTTATTGCAAAGCATGCCAGACGCATTTGCTGACCCAAAGAATGTAACTATATTCTCAATGCAAATGCTCATATTAAGTCATAGAAGGACAAAGTCTATAGTGCACTTAAAGCATATAGACAAATAAGTTCAAAATAAACTTCTTGACAAAGAAGATGCGCAAATGATCAAAAAGATCATAATAAAGGAGGCAAGTGATCTAGAAGATCACATGATATAACACTTCATAAAATCTCATAAAGAGATTGAGGTACTCGAATATATGAATGAAGAGATCTCTATGTTATATCTTTATGAAAAATAAGGAGGTTGGAACCGATATAAATTGTTTGTCGGTAACATTGATTATAGCACTAAATATATACAAGGGTCTTAAGTCTGGAGAAACAATTCAAGTAGAATTTGGTTTCATATTGCACTCTTTTTCCCTTACAAGGTTTTGTCCCACTGGGTTTTCCTTGCAAGGTTTTTAACGAGACAACCAAAAGGCGTATTGTAGATATGTGCTCTTTTTCCTTCTCTAGATTTTTTTCCCATTGGGTTTTCCTTTAGTTAAGGTTTTAACGAGACACATTATCTGTTGAATAGACATTCAAGGGGGAGTGTTATAAATAGAATTCTATTTATGGTGAATGTCTATATTTAGAGAGATTTTATGGTTTATTACTTGGTGCCTAAGTTACCATTTCCCCCTATAAATATAGGGTTCTAGTCCATTATAATTGATCCCAAAATTCAATAAGAATTGTCTATCCCTACTTTTCTTAATATTGTTATTCATTCTTTTATTATTTTATAACATATCAAGATTAATTAATTATATATGACTCAAAAGATAAATTAACACAATGATTATTTAACTCAATCCGTTGAACCACAAGTAATTAATTCCAATTCGTACACCTAAAAAGTTTCATCTTTAACCTCAGCCTTTCCTTTTTCAGGCTTTCTTTTGTGTTGCTCGCTTCACTCATCTGCACTTAATCTAATCTAATTCCATAATCATACACAAAAACAAAAGCCAATCAAATCCTACAATTTCATCTAATCTAAGCACCCTTTGTCTTTAGATCCTCCATATATAATTAATTCACACAGTACAATATTCTTTGAAGAAATCATATATAATGGTATAAGGAATCTCTTTTGTTGTAGATTCAAAGTGGGTTATTTCTTTCTGTTTCTGTGGTTAATAAGCTAGAATAAATGGGGAATGTTAATGGTAGAGAAGATTTAGAAGAAGGTGGAGGTAATATTATCCCATCTGGGGTTGAGGAGGTTGATTCTGGTGGGGCCCAAGAAATCATGGCCGTTCAGCAGGTTGATGGAGAGTTCATGGGCCAATCTCCACCGTCCAGTCCTAGGGCTTCTGCTTCACCTTTGATGTTTCGACCTGAGGTCAGTTTGTTAATTTTTTATGCCTTTGGTGGATGGGTAGTCATTTTTTCCCCTGATAATGTTGGTATTCGGGACAACCAGAAGGCAGTAATTTCTTTTATGTATATATACTATTTGATGAATCCCTTGACTTGTTCGCGTATTTACTTTTTAAAAATTTTGACAAACCTGGCTCTGCTACTGCATGCGTGCACCTCGATGGTTACCTACGATCTTCCGTCAGCAACGTAATGTGTAACTCTATCCTCTAGGCTTAGGCAGATTAGAAGAAATAATCTCGCACTTTCTTGCGTTGGATGGATTTGAGCCTGAGATCTCTTGATTCTCCTTACATAATTGAACACTAGGCCACACTCTTGGGTAGAGGGCTAGTCATTTGTTTCCCTTTCTTGGAAATGTGGGGGTGGAGAGATAGTCATTTTTTATAACAGTAGTGTCCCGGATGGCTTGCACGTACCTCGACTATTTCACCGGGTACCTACAGCCTTTCATCGGCAATGTATCGAGTATCTCTGCCCATGAGGCTTCGGTAAATGAGAATAAATCATCCCATATATTTTTGCCTCCAATGGGATTTGACCATGGGACCTCATGATTCTCCTCGCATTTTATTGACTACTAGCCAAACTCTTGGGTGCGGAGGGGTAATCTTTTTAGTTTTCTTTTTATCTTAGTATTCTCATGTTTTTAGAATTGGAATGAAAGAGTTTATATGAAGTGGAATGCTTATTTCGGATTCATGTAGCCCACTTCAACTAATTAGGATTTGAGGCATATTAGTTGTTGCTTATGTAGGTGTAAATTTCAAATATATTTCTGTTTAATTGGTTAAAACTATTTTGGGTCGCGGCGTAGCTGTTTTTTTCTTGTTTAGGTGTAAAGTTTTATTATTTTTCTATCTAATTGCATGCAGGTGTAGAGTAATCTTTTTTCTATTAGGATTGAGGCATAGTAGTTGTTGTTGCTTATGTAGGTGTAAAGTAATCTTTTATTTTTTTCTGTTTAATTGGCTGAAAGTAGTTTTGAATTGCGGCATAGTCAGTTGTTGTGTTAATCTCTGTACACTAATTGCTTGAAGTTTGAGGAATCAAGTAGACTAAGACTGGAGCTATTTCAATACAATAGATGGTTGAAAACAATAAAGGTTATCACTATAAAGTGCTGTATATATTGATGAAAACGATGTGGTTCTGAAGTCTGAATGATTTTTGAAATGTCAAGTCTAGAAGCTCACCCAATTATAACCAAGACACACCTTTGTTATCTTCATTCTATATGATAAATTATCTAAGACATGTGAAGGGAGTTGATTGAAAGGATTTTTTTTATATTTTACTAGAGTTTTCTCCTTGAGGATTATCTGAATTAGTAAAACCAAGAGCACCAGATAGAAACTTTGAAATTAAGCAGCAAAAGTAAAATCTTTGAAACGGAGAAGAGCTTCCTGAAGCAATTGCTAAACTAATGTTTATTTCTGTTATCAGCTAGCGTGGAATCTATATCTCTCACATTTTATTGATTTCTACAGGATTACTAGTGTATAATTAAGGTTCATCATGTTCTTAGTCTGATTTATCTTATAAGAGATAAGTTGTATGATCTACTCGTAACCTTCCTCCAAAAAAGATAATTTATATGATTGACATTTTTTGTTTTCAAATGTTTGCCCCAGATGCCAGTGGTTCCTCTACAGAGACCCGATGAGGGGCACGGCCCAAGCATTTCATGGCCGCAAACCGCTTCTGAGTATGAAGAAACTGATGAGCAAGGAGTTCCAACCCTGATATCTTGGACACATGACGGCAAAGAAGTTGCTGTGGAGGGTTCATGGGATAATTGGAAGTCAAGGTTAGAAGTTTAATTTTCTCATCCACGTTCTACCTCAAAGCACAATTTTCTCATCCGTTATCTCTACATAGACTTCAAGGTTGCAAGTTAGCGTTAAATTTCAAACTCTTATTCCAGGATGCCTCTGCAAAAATCAGGGAAAGATTTCACCATTTTGAAGGTGCTTCCTTCAGGGGTTTACCAATATAGGTTTATAGTTGATGGACACTGGCGGTGTTCCCCTGACTTGCCATGTATTCAGGATGAAGCGGGGAACGCTTACAACCTTTTAGACGTGAAGGTATATTTGTCATCTTGTTGTCATTGCTGTTACTACATCTTCAGGAATTCATTGATTTCTAAGTCTAGTTTCTGTGTTGTATTATTTCTTCTGTTAGAATAGTTATGTGAATTTATGTAATTAGTCCTAGTCCCTTATGTAATAGGAATAGGTTATGTGTTATGTATACATATAAATAGGGTTCATTGTAACATTAGAATATTAACAACAATAACAACAACAACAACCCAGTATATTCCCACAAGGTGGGGTCTGGGGAGGGTAATATGTAGACAGGCCTTACCTCTACCCGAGAGGGCAGAGAAGCTGTTTCCAATCGACCCTCGGCGCAGGGAAAGGAAAAGCAAACGATAATATCGTTGTGCGTCACTCCAACGACATCCGGGAAGAAATCAGTCGTTACCGTGCAATTTTTCAGTGACTTAAGCAGCTGCTTACGTCAGTCTAAGTTTCAGTGGAGTTTGTGCAAATTCCAACATCGCCACAAGGTTCTCCTATCATCGGCGACCAAACCCCAGTGAAGATCTCCGGCATATAACGTCACACGCCCCGTCACGCGCCTCCAACAGTTAGGGTTCTGGCGAGAGTATCACCTCACGCGCTGGTGCGTGAGGTCGTTTTCCGGCATCTTTCAAGTCTGATTTTTCTTCTGGGCTTGTCGTCTGCCTTTTCCGACTTGACCCTTCGAGATTTTGTGGTTTCTCAGTCATTGGAAAAGTGTTATCCGGCAAGAGCAATGGTCTGTCACTGTTCTGCTCACTTTTTCGGCCACCTTGTTCACATACAAAGGTCGCCTGTTGATTCCGTCCGCAGTCATTTAATTTCCACCATTTTCTTGACTTCAATTTGCTTTCGACGAAGATTTGAGAAGTACAACAGTGTTCGATCATTATAATAATTTGGTTTCAATTTCTAATTGCTTGATTTGAGGGTATCTCATCACTATTGGTAATCTTCATCAGATATTTGGCTTTGATCTCTCTTAAGTTCATTGTAATGTCACTCAGATCTGATGTTTTTGGCTTAAATACTGTTTGATCGTATACTTCGAATGTTCATATGGTGTCTTTATCAGATTATATTGAGTTCCTTCAGTATAAAGCATGTAAGCAAATATCTTCTGAGATAGCTTTTGTAGCTCAAACAGGTAATAGCGTGACTTGTGTCTCTCAATCATCTTCTTTTTCCGACTCTTGGGTCATTGATTCAGGTGCATCTGACCATATTTCTAGTAATAAATTTCTTTTTACTAGTATTTCATATTCTCAATCTCTTTCAATAGTCACAATGGCCAACGGGTCTCAAACCATGGCAACTACAATAGGTCAAGCAAGTCAACTTCCTTCCTTACCTTTAGATTCAGTTCTTTATGTTCCCGGTAGTCCTTTTAATATCATAGCCATTAGTCGCTTAGCCAAATCACTTAAATGTGATGTTTTATTTCTTATGACCTTGTTTTTATACAGGAACGTAGTACGGGCGGATCATTGGTACCAGACATGAATCAGATGGACTTTATTACTTTATCCTTGCAAAATCACATGGACTCACATCTTGTCTTCCTTCAACATTGCCTTGTTATTGATTCACCAGATTTATTACATAAACGGTTGGGACATCCCAGTTTGTCAAAACTTCAGAAAATGGTACCTGGCTTATCTCATTTGTCCACTCTAGAGTGTGAGTCATGTCAGCTCGGTAAGCATACCCGCTCCCATTTCCCTTAGATGTATTGATAATCGAGCAGTCACCTTTTACTTTAGTCCATTCAGATGTTTGGGGTCCTAGTCGGGTCAGTTCTACCTTGGAATTCTGCTACTTTGTTAGTTTCAACAACAACAACCTAGTATATTCCCACAAGGTGGGGTCTGGGGAGGATAATATGTAGACAGGCCTTACCTCTACCCGAGAGCGTAGAGAGGCTGTTTCCAATTGACCCTCGGCGCAGGGAAAGGAAAAGCAAACAAAAACAGAAACAAAAACCGCATTAGTTACTCCAACATACAACGCATAAAAATTATCTAAGCATAAGAGACATAAATACCATAAATAAGCAGGCATGCAATGATATCAAAACAGTAACTACCAGAAATGACTACCACAAGAGAACACAACTAATCATCTATGGGCGGCCCTACCACGCCTCACCCACCCCGGGCAAGGAGTACGAAAAATCTAGTAGCCCCTATCCTACAACCCTGATACTAGACCTCCAGACTTTCCTATCAAGGGTCATGTTCTCGAAAATCCACATCCTGGCCATGTCCTGTCTAATTACCTCTCCCCAGTATCTCTTAGGCCTCCCTCTGCCTCGCCTCACCTCACAACGACCACCGCTAGCCGCTCACAACTCCTCACCGGGCATCGGGGCTTCTCCTCCGCACATGCCCGAACCACCGAAGCCTCGCCTCTCGCATCTTCTCATCCACTGGGGCCACCTCCACCTTCTCCCGAATAACTTCGTTCCTAATCTTATCTAACCCAGTGAGCCCGCACATCCGCCTAAGCATCCTCATCTCCGCAACCATCATCCTCTAAACATGAGATTTCTTCACTGGCCAACACTCCGTCCCATACATCATGGCAGGTCTAACCACAGCTCTATAAAAATTCCCCTTGAGTTTTTGTGGCACTTTCTTATCACACAAGACTCCTGATACAAGCCTCCACTTCGACCACTTCGCCGCTATACGGTGAGTGACATCCCCGTCTATCTCCCCGTCCCCCAAGATCACCGATCCAAGGTATCTGAAACTATCCTTCTTCGCTATGGCCTGAGATCCAATCATCACACTCCCACCCACTTCGCTCGACTCAGAGCTAAACTTGCACTCCGGATATTCTGTCTTAGACCTGCTTAGTTTGAACCCCTTAAACTCGAGATTCTGTCTCCATACCTCTAGCCTTTCGTTAACACCGACCCTCGTCTCGTCTACCAGGACTATGTCATCAACAAATAGCATACACCAAGGTACATCCCCTTGAATATGCCGCGTCAAAGCATCCATTACCAAGGCAAACAAGAGGGGGCTAAGCGTAGATCCTTGATGTAATCCTATAACAACCGGAAAATCCTCCGAGTCGCCTACCATAGTCCTAACCTTAGTCATAGCTTTGTCATACATGTCCCTGATTGCTCTTATGTAGGCTGTCGGTGCACCCTTTGCCTCAAGACATCTCTAGAGTACCTTCCTGGGACCTTGTCATACGCTTTTTCTAAGTCAATAAACACCATGTGCAGGTCCTTCTTCCCGTCCTTGTATTGCTCCACCAACCTCCTAATAAGGTGGATAACTTCCGTAGTGGAGCAACCCGACATGAAACTAAACTGATTGTCGGATATAGACGTCTTCTTCCTCCACCTCCTCTCCACCACTCTCTCCCAGACTTTCATGGTGTGGCTAAGTAACTTGATGCCCCTATAATTGTTACAACACTAGCTATCACCTTTGTTCTTGTACAACGGTACCATTGTACTCCACCTCCACTCCTCCGACATCTTTTTGGACCTGAAGATCGCATTGAACAACCTGGTGAGCCACTCCACTCCTGGCTTACCCATGCATTTCCATAACTCCACCGGGATTTCGTCTGGCCCGGTCGCTCGACCTCTACTCATCCTACGCAAAGCCCCCACGACCTCTTCCACCCTAATGCGCATGCGGTACCCTAAGTCTCTATGACGCTCGCTCCCCTAGTTCTATGTTTTGGTCCCCCTCCTCGTTTAGAAGGTCTCGGAAGTACGCCTGCCATCTCTGTTTGACTTGAGACTCCCCCATGAGGACTCTACCATCATCTTCCTTGATGCACCTAACCTGGTCCAGGTACCGCGCCTTCCTTTCCCTTACTTTGGCTAACCGGAATAACTTCTTGTCCCCGCCTTTCTCCCCCAATTCCTCGTACATGCGGCCAAAAGCCGCGTTTTTAGCCTCTGTGACCGCCAATTTCGCTTCCTTCCTTGCCACCTTCTATCTCTCTCTGTTCACCTGCCTTTCTTCCTCGCTTGTGCTCCCTGCCAACTTCGCAAAAGCAGCTTTCTTCACCTCTACTTTTCCTCGCACTATGTCGTTCCACCACCAGTCGCCCTGATGTCTGCCTAGATAGCATTTGGTTACCCCAAGCACATCCCGCGCTGCCTCCCTAACCAGATTCGCCGTCTCTGACCACATCGCGTCTGCTACCCCAGAACTACTCCAAGCACCACCATAAACTAACCTCCTCTCCGGCTCCTGGGCTTTCTCTTTAGTCAGAGCACCCCATCTACTTTGTTAGTTTCATTAATGATTATTCCAGGTGCGCTTGGATATTTTTGATGAAAAATCGATCTGAGTTGTTTTCTATATTCTAGACCTTCTACGCTGAAATTCAAAATCAATTTGGGGTTTTTATCCGCACATTTCGTAGTGATAATGCCCTAGGTTATTTGTCTTCCCATTTCAGCAGTTTATGAGCTCTCATGGAATTATCCATCAAACATCTTGTCTGTACACATCCCAACAAAATGGGGTAGCTGAAAGAAGGAATAGACATCCTATTGAAACCGCTCGTACCCTACTCATACAATTTTATGTTCCGTTGCGTTTTTGGAGGGATGCAGTTCTTACATCTTGCTATCGTATTAATCGTATGCTATCTTTAGCTATCCAGAATCAAGTTCCATTCTCTGTCCTATTTTCCCACTTACCCTTTTTTTCTCTTCCACCCTGAGTCTTTGGGAGCACGTGTTTTGTTCATAACCTTACTCTATGTAAAGATAAGTTAGCTCCTCGTGGTCGTAAGTGCGTAATGCTAGGTTACTCGAGAATGCAAAAGGGATATCGATGCTATTCTCTTGACCTCCAGCGGTATCTTATGTCTACTGATGTTACCTTCTTTGAAACCCAATCATACTTCACACGTCTAGGTAATCACTTAGATATTTTTGAGGTGCTACCAGTTCCGCTTTTTGTAAATTCAGTCACTATCTCCCATTCATCTTCCTCTATAGCTCCAGTTGCAGCTCCACCACCTTCAGCTGCAGCTCCACCGCCTATAGCTCCAGTGCCACCAACTATAGCTCTAGTCCCACCACCTAGTCCAGTTCAACCTTCTACAACTCCACCACTCCTGACTTACCATCGTCGTCCGTGCCCAATAGGAGGCCTAGCTGATTCACGTCGTGCACCTGACCCTGCTAATACTACGGACTTGTCTCCTCTAAGTCAAGCAATTGCACTACGAAAAGGTGCACGATCCACACTGAATCCTAATCCCCATTATGTCGGATTAGGTTACCATCGTTTGTCATCATCCCATTGTGCATTTGTATCATCTTTGTCCTCTGTTTCCATCCCTAAGTCTACAGGTAAAGCACTGTCTCATTCCGAGTGGCGACAAACTATGATTGACGAGATGTCTGCTTTACATACAAGTGTTACTTGGGAGCTTGTTTCTCTTCCTTCGGGTAAATTGACTGTTGGTTGTCGTTGGGTGTATGTAGTTAAAGTTGGTCCAGATGGCCAAGTGGATCGACTTAAGGCTCGTCTTGTTGCCAAAGGGTATACCTAGATATTTGGACTCGATTACGGTGATGCTTTCTCTCCCATGGCTAAAATAGCATCAGTCCGCCTTTTTCTATCCATGGCTGTTGTTCGCCATTGGCTTCTCTATTAGTTGGACATTAAGAATGTTTTTCTTCACGGTGACTTGAGGATGAAGGTTTATATGAAACAACGTGGTTTTGTTGCTTAGGGGGAGTCTAGTAGCCTTGTATGTCGGTTGCATCGGTCCCTCTATGGTCTAAAGCAAGCTCCTCAAGCCTGGTTTGGTAAGTTCAACACAGTTATTCAGGAGTTTAGCATGACTTGTAGTGAAGTTGATCACTCTGTGTTTTATCGGTATTCTGCTTCAAATCTCTGTATTTATCTGGTCGCTTATGTTTACGATATTGTTATTACTGACAATTATCAGGAAGATATTAGTAAGTTGAAACAACATCTCTTTCAGCACTTTTAGACTAAGGATTTGGGCAGATTAAAGTATTTTGTGGGTATTGAGGTTGCTCAGTTTAGCTAAGGTATTGTGATCTCACAACGGAAGTATGCCTTAGATATTCTTGAGGAGACATGAATGATAGGTTGTGGACCTGTTGACACTATGATGGATTCGAATTCTAAACTTCTGGTATGGTAGGGGAGCCTCTTAGCGATCCTACAAGATATAGGCGGTTGGTTGGTAAATTGAATTACCTCAAAGTGACTAGACCTGATATTTCTTTTTCTGTGAGTGTTGTGAGTCAGTTTATGGATTCTCCCTGTGATGGTCATTGGGATGCAGTTGTCTGCATTCTTCGGTATATAAAATTAGCTCCTGGCAAAGGTTTATTGTTTGAGGATTAAGGCCATGAGCAGATCGTTGGATACTCAGATGCTGAATGGGCAGGATCACCTTCTGATAGTCGTTCTACGTCTGGATATTGTGTCTTAGTAGGAGGAAATTTGGTATCTTGGAAGAGCAAGAAACAAAATGTGGTTGCTCGGTCTAGTACAGAAGCAGAATATCGAGCAATGGCTATGGCGACATGTGAGCTAATTTGGATCAAACAGTTGCTCAATGAGTTGAAATTTGGCGAGATTAATCAGATGGGACTTGTGTGTGATAATTAAGTTGCTCTTCACATTGCGTCAAATTAAGTGTTCCATGAGAGAACTAAACACATTGAGATTGACTGTCACTTTGTTAGAGAAAAGATACTCTCGAGAGATATTGCTATAAAATTTGCGAAGTCGAATGATCAGCTTGTAGATATTTTCACCAGGTCCCTCACTGGTTATCGTATTAACTACATATGTAACAAGATCGGTACATATAATTTATACGCACCAGTTTGAGAGTGAGTGTTAGAATAGTTATGTGAATATATTTAATTAGTCCTAGTCCCTTATATAGTAGGAGTAGATTATGTGTTACATATACATATAAATAGGGCTCATTGTAACATAATATTAATCAATAGTATTTTTCTCCCATGCATTTTCATATTTGGAAACTAAAGATCCAATAGGAAATGATTTAATATATGTCAAATCCATTCTCCCTTTGGATTGATTTGAAGATGTTGTTCTTGAATTTTGTTATTGGAAATTTTGTTAGTAGTACCCTAGGCTTTGGTCTAGCAGTAAGAGCACACGTAGAGCACACGTGATGTGTGAGTTAGGTGCATGTCATAGATTCGAACCTTGCTGTTAAGAAAACCTGGTATTTAAGTGGAGAAGGGTAGAGGAGAGGGCCCATTTCACCGAGTTTCAAACGTGAGCCTGGGAGTTTCTCAATTATAAAAAAGATATTAGTCAAATTAACTGCACCAAGTCAAGCTCTGTAGCGTGTAATGCCATGGAAGAATACATGAATACAAGTTTCTGTTACATCAATGTGCATAAAATAGTGATTTGTGATGCATTCGTGAGCTGAGCTTACTTGTAGTAAGTAGTGTCTGCTTATTGAACTCGTATCTCAAATGTGAATTTGACTTCATACTTGATGAGAACTCACATTATGACACTGAGACTGACACTTCTGAAGGAGTTGTCTTTATGGTTCATCCTTATATACAGGTGTAGATAATTCGAATTAAGAGGTTTCTGAAATTGCATATGGCTCTTCTTCATAGATCCAAAGCTTCTCATGATTTGCACTTATGCCAGTGTTTTTGTGCTGTCAAAAAGATTTGGTGTTCAGAAATGATATGGAAAAAGATTTCATGTGTCTCTATAGTCTAGGTCGAATCTCTGCTGAATCTCACTGTATCTTAGCATCAACCACACACACACACAAAAAAGGAACCTTAGCTGTGACACAATTTTCTAGTTTGTTCATGTCTACTTACAACAAACAACAACTTTGCCTCAGTCCTAAACAAGTTGGAGTTGGCTATGCGAATCCTCACTCACCATGTTTCTCCATTTAAGCTCAACTCAGTTTGTTAAAGGACATTCTTGGTACTAATCATCAGTAGAATACTTACCTTGTCAAAAGAAAAAAGAAGCTCAACTCAATTTGTTCATGTCTGTGCAATAGAAAGTACGGTGAGGGATCACAAAGCAAATGTCTGTATATGTCTTTTTTTCTCTCAAAGAAAATCATAGACAAGTGGAGTTCATTATGGTTTTTTTGTATTACACCCACCCACTGTATTTACTACAATTACGGTCAAATAAAAGTATCCCTAATTCATAAATCCTGACGGGAACATGTGCAACATCTCTGGACATATTTAATCTACGCGGATGCTATTTTGTATGCATCATCATATTGCTTAAAGGGGGTTGTTAACTCATTTACTCGGTCAAAATTGATGTGAGAAATTTCTAAAAGAGAAACCCCCTCAGGGGTCTTGCATCCATGGCTGGAAAAAAATAAAAAAAAATGAAGAGGGAATGTGAAAAGATAAATTTTAATGATTTAATAGGCCTTTTTTATTTTTTTGATATCCTCGAAATCCTTCTGTAATTTCTAATTTCATTTTTTTAAAAATAATTTTGGTTTTTTGCTCAATTTTGCAGAGAACCTGTTTAGGAATCCTTTTGCATAATACTAGAATACCTTCTTTTTTTGTCTGTGTCGGGGTAGTCTTTTGGATGGGGAAAGCTAAAGTGTTGATATCCATGTTCAATCTTAAAACAAAAAAATCTAAAAATGATATCCATGTTTTTCAGATTCAGAGTTAAGGGATGAACTTTCCTTTGGTGAATTTTGTCGCTTCTTTAGTGCCTTACTCAGCCTGACCGTGGGGGTTATTTTCAGGGAATTTTAGGTGTTACTGATGATTTCCCACACTAGATCCTTCTTTTCTTCTCTGTTTCTTCTCTATTCAGTATTGGTTCACGGTTCATCGTACTGGTTGTCTGCAAGCAAATGGCCTCATAGATATTTTTCTATTATTTGATCATTGTCGTCCACCAAATCGTGCATCTTTTCAGCTATAAGCCTGATATGTTTAATTAATTTGTTGTTATTTTATAGGTTTAGCAGATAAAGATCAGCTTTTCACATGTTATTCTGCTGCTGTTAATTATGGGCTTGTAAATGCTTTACTTATCCTATGTAACCCGATATCCCACTTTGCAATGAATATTATTTTGGCTAGTTTTGAGTTCTTTAGATTTTGTCACTTCCACTATTCTGTGATTTTCTTTTTCATTTTGATGTCCATAACTTACTTTTATTTCTAGTGGATATTGATGTGAATAAAAGCGCATTCTAGCGCTTGGGTGAAAACCGCTTGTGGAGTAATACGGCAAAATATGTAGCAAGACAAGCTTGATCCGCTCCAACCTTTTCTTATATGGTAAACACCAGCGCTGCGAACATCCTTCTTCAGGGGATAGTGGCAGCCTCATGGTTGGAGGTGGAGGACTCTTTTCACTAGGCTATCCCGCCTTTTGTCATGTGGTTCACCCAACCTTAGGTTGGTTTTGAGTACAAGGGAGCAAAAGTGAGAGTTCCACTTTTGACTCCTGGGTAGGAGGGGTTTTGAGGGGCAGGATATCAAAAAGAAAACGTACAAGCATGATTGGCCCGACTTTGTTTGATGACACGAGTTGTTCTCTAATTAGTATTAGCCAAAGCTTGCTCGAATGAATCATAGAAGTCTTACTCAACTTGGGTAGCTGCCTTTACTGGCTATTCTCATCATTTGATGTATTGATAGTTCTAAACTGAGTTCATCAGTTTCCAATCCCTTTACCATTGGGTATGCCGATGGGATGAAGACCACACATTGATGAAAGTTAGACTTGTTTGATGGGCATAACTAGCTAACTATGTAGTAATCTGATATTTTCTAAAATTAAAAAAAAAACATGTAGTAATCTGGTATAGTTTGTTGCATCTTCCTCCATGCTCTCTAGAACAGAGGCAAAGCGAGGATTTTGAGTATATGGGGTCTAGATTCTAGAAAATACAGCTTAGTAAGTTCTGGATAAATCATTTGTACATACTAAGTGTATTTCTTAACACAAATACAGGGTCTGGGCCAGAGCCTAGCTCTGCCCCTGTCTTGAAAGTTCAGTTGGACAAACTCTTCCAAGACTCCACTATCCTACTTAATACATAATCACCTGCCTTGAAATAAAAAATACAAAAGAGAAGAAGAAAAGAATATATATACCATAAGATAGTAGCAGAAATCTTAAGTGAACTTGCAGATTGTTGGCTCATCAAAAGCACAGCTATTATGTAATATCTTTTCTTTTCTCTCTTAAGCTTAATGGAACAGGCCAGTGGCTTTGCCCGTCTGGGGGATCACCAAAATTACAGCGCAGCATAATCAATACAATCGAGATGATTACATCATATGCTTTTCTCTCTCTCTCTCTCTCTCAGAAGAGAAATGTGTTAAAGTGCTTTATTTAGTGCAATTAGTTACTCTTTTGCTTTGGCGTGCTATAACTTGACAAACGTTGTCTTTGCTAATGCAAGTGCAGGATTACGTTCCAGAAGACATTGAAAGCATTTCTGGTTTTGAACCTCCTCAATCCCCAGATTCCAGCTACAATAACTTGCACCTTGGAGCTGAGGACTACGCAAAGGAGCCGCCTGTGGTGCCACCCCATCTACAGATGACTTTGCTTAATGTCCCTTCATCTCACATGGAAATTCCACCGCCGCTTTCGAGGCCTCAGCACGTGGTGCTTAACCATCTCTACATGCAGAAAGGAAGAAGTACTCCTGTGGTAGCACTTGGTTCAACTAACCGGTTTCTGTCCAAATACGTGACAGTGGTTCTTTACAAGTCAATACAGAGGTGAAAGTTCGCAAACCTGTCTTTATGATAGTCTTAAATAACTCAAATATTAGTAACAACATAGACCAGAAGGTTGGGAGTTCGAGCCGTAGAAATAGCCTCCCGCATAAATGCAAGGTCAGTCTGCGTACAATAGACCCTTGTGGTCCGGCCCTTCCCTGGACCCCAAGCATAGCGGAAGCTTAGTGCACCGGGCTGCCCACTAATAGCAACATATTAGAAGTCAAGCATGTGGCTCATGGATACTGCAGTTAAAAGCAAAAGGCAGCAGAGGTAATGCTTAGAAGTTTTAATGGTAGCAAAGCTTGACTGTGACTTCCTCCATTTACTTTGCCATCTTTCTCATTTGGCCCTTCTTTCTTTAACACACAATTGTTCTCTTTCTCTTGTTTTTTCATAATCTTATGGATTTAGCTTTGCAACTGAAAAAAGATGTTGCTCTACATGGCCAAACTGGAAAAAAGAAATGTTTGAAAAAGGAGGCTCGAGTGAATATAGCATGGGCTAGCCATTTTTCGGACTGGTAATTGAAAAATAGCCAGTGTTTGTAAAGTCATTAAAAAATAGTCACTATTTTGCTGAAATAAGGAAAGTTCCAGCATAAATACGAGGGATTGCGGAGTTCCTGAATATAAACTTCCATCATATTATGTTGGAACTCTAGCACACGGAAAGTTCCAGCATAGTATGTCGGATTATGGAGCTTACATATAAACTTCTCGCATATTATGTTTGGAACTCGAACACATTATGTTGGAAGCACATATGTAAAAATTTTTAACTACAATATATTATGCTGGAATATTTCTAGATTAAGCGTGTTTTTGTTCAGATTTTATTTTTACATGAAAAAAGTGGCTAAATTTCGAGTACTTTATAAATAGTGGTTATTTTCCAATCACCGGTTGTAAATCTGTTTTTTTTTTCTTTTTCTTTTTGCACTATGCGCTGACAATCAAGAATCCTTACATGAGAGGAATGATAAATAGGAACTCGTATGTTCTTAGAGTTAAATTTTGTTAGAAAACAAATCATCAAGTTTCTTAATAAAGTTTTCTAGCTACCTTTTTATATAAAAAAGAAAAGGAAAAAGAAAAAATTGGGACTTGAATCTTGCCCTCAGTTATGTACTACTTATTTTTTTTTTTAATTCATATACCTTTAACAAGAAGTTTTGGTTTTGAGCTCTAATTAAAAAAAGAAAAAGTCATGTACGAGACGCTTTCTCCTTTAATTGTCCTTATGTGGCCAAAACTGGATTAGTCGAGGTCTCAATACAAATGAGTTTCGGATGAAAACACAAAAAAATTATTCGGGTCCACGTAAAAACATCATAAGGATAAGATGTAGCAAAATAACAAACTAAAGCTAGTGATGCAATACCCTTGGACTAGACATTTTTAAATAAAGATAGTGATGAAATAAAAGGAGCTAGTGATGCAATACACTTGGACTTTGTATATCAGCACAATCATTGTGCTAATTACTCTCCCCCCGCACTTATTAGTTTGGTGACTTAAATTTTCAACAAATAATGTCAGAAGACATAAAATATAATACTCCGGTTCACGATAAGTTACTAGTTTGTTTTTTTATTTTGATTTAAAATAAGTCTCCAGTTAGGTAATTAAAAAAAATTCATCTTTTTCTCTTTTATCCTTATGTGCATATCCCTAAAAAGTTTTTTCACTCATCACTATAAGTATGTGACAAATATTTAATAAGAGTCATTTAGTCATACTGGGTAATTTATAGGATTTAGCATTTTCTTAATGGACGTGCTAAAAGGAAACTGGTTATTTATTATGATTGGGAGGGAGTAAAAAAGAAGTGTCACCCCTAAACTTTATATATGAAGTCATTCACTCAAACTTGATATTTTATCAGAATAATTAAAGGTTTTGAATTTAGTCTTGCAGCCACACTTCATAAGCACGCGCACACAACGCACACAAGAAAAAAAAAAAAATTAATGTGCTTGGTCGAAAAAAAGATTTATTCTGGTGAGGTGGTGCGATAAAGACATAAATAATTAAAATATATACTATCTTTAATATTTTTAATTCTTAAACGAGATAATTCACCTAAATTAATATCTAAAAATGGATAAATGATTAAAAGAAAGAAGAAGAAGAAGAAGAATAAAAAAAAGGAGAAATAGGAACTAAAAGTTGATGTCTTGGTGTGGACTAGAATAAAAAAAGGAGAAATAGGAACTAAATAGAAATAGGAATATAAAAGGATAAAATATAAAATTGGCCGGCTGATCAAAATTAATGTATTCGCTAGCCAAAATATAAAATATAAAATATAACATTCTTTTTAGAAGTGATTTTATATATATATATATATATATATATATATATATATATATATATATATATATATATATATATATATATATATATATTTCTTCTGTTTAGTCCATGATCATATGAAAAAGACCAGTGGGCCATTAGTGTTGCTCCCTATTTAGAGACTTCATTAAATAGAACTCTACCAAAAAAAATAAAAAAAATACACATACAACTCATTAATTAATTTGTAGTGTCAACTCATTTCGTACATAATTTCTTAAAACATAGATCTTACAAACTTGTATTTACAATTCCATTAAGTAAAAACTAATAGTGAAACCTATGCATGATCCAAAATAAATTAAACTGAGGGGATGTAACGCGAGTTACAAGAAAAAGGAAATAAAATAATATGAAGAGTGTTGTGTAGATGCACCGACAAAAAAAGAAGAAGAGTTTATTATTCATTTTAAAAAAAAGAACAATCTATTAGACTACATATATGCTACATTCAATTAATTAATGATGATAACCTTTTCTTCTTCTTTCTATTTGTTTTTATTTTTATTTAAAAAAGAAACTTTTTCTTCTTCTTTTTCGCTAGAACTTATTTTCTTATTCGTTGTTTCTAGCTGGATACACTTGAATTCGAAGCTTCTAAGCAAAAGCAGATACGACTTGCGACAATTATTTTAGGTTATTAATATAATTTTATTTGCAATATATATAGCGGTCAATCATTTTTGTCAGGTTTCTGCTTAATTAATTACTTATCACAAAAATATACATATACTATTACTTTTAAAAGTGATATTATTGTATATTAATTAAATAATAAATACGCATTGCTTTACTTTGTTTACGCATAGAACTTAAAACAAATATTTTGCATATTTTTATTTTGTTAGGACCGAAAAAAATCAGGTGTCATGCGGAAGATATCAAAACAAACATTCAACGACGATAAATCATATGATAGAGAGAAATCGACCAAAAGAGACACAAACATTTAACGTAGTACGATCAACTGACATACGTCCACAACATAGACGAGCAATCCACTATAATAAAAGGGAGTACAAAATATCGAGAGAACAACCTCACAAAGAGGCAAACACAAGTGACACACTAACACTTGTCCTGAAAAGTTCCCTCCTAAACATTATTCTCAAGCCCCATATGACCACAGTGTGGATGCTACTGAATGATCCTCAATCTATAGAAGTCCTAACCTTTTCATACAAGAAAAAGGACTAGCCAAATGTTGGAGATTTATGATTTCCTTTTACAAAAAGGAAAATCCAATTAAGGTAATTATATTGCTCTTTTCGTTCAAGAGATAGGAAAATCAAATATGGTAAGAAAAATATGGCAAACACCTAACATATTTAACACTTACAAGTGTCCTTAACAAATAATATTAGATACAATGGTATACGAGTTCTCCGAAATTCAATAATTTTTGCGTAGATCTTATATTTCTATTAAAAATCTGTTAAATATTTATAACATAAACTCTAAACTCAATTATTATTATATTTAATTTAATATTACATCAGGAACTCACAAAATTAAATTCTGAATTCACATCTGACCAGAAAGCTTTTCTTATTTGGAATGAGACTACCCATGTGGAGGGAATTCAAGCCTTTAAATGAACTAGTACTGGATACTGTTATCTGTACTGTGCGAAAGCGACAAATTTGATTGTTATTAAATTCATCTTAATAAATTCATGGTATTGGAGAAGGAAATAAAGGAATAAAACTTAATATTATGTTAGTCCAAGTTATGAATGATGGAGAGAGAGAACTGAGAAGAATGAAAAATCAAGTTAAGCACTCAAGAAATTAAATGGTCATAAATTTCATGTTAATAGAAAACCTATTTTTACCAACCTTGATCATAAAATTAATCTTGTAATTTTACTTTGTATTTATATAAGATGCTACTTCCACAAATTAAACTCGTAATCTTCTGGCGATCACCTGCATGACAACTACAGTACTTTTATAGTTTTTCTAAGACCGTGTTTATTATAAGATAGTTTTCTATTTTATTTTATACGAGTATTTAATCACATAAATTTTTGTAATAATTTTGTAATATTATAAGGAATTATTATTTTTATATGAAAAGTATTCCAATTTTGAAGGCACTTGAGAATTGACCATACGCAAATCTCAAGAAAGCAGAATATAGGGTTAGTTAGCAGCATGTGGGGTGCATATTCCATTATTTCACTAACCAAACTAAAGCTTTCTTTTCCCTAGTCTCTACCTTTCTAGTACTAGTAATATTTACTATTCCTACATATTAAAAAAGAAAAATTATTGCTTATAGACAAAGGGAAGTAGAAATGTGAATTTCTAAGCAATATCACTATTGCTCACATGCTTATAGTGAGCAATTAATATGGGAGATCCGAGTTCAAATTTCAGCTGAGATTAAAAAAAAAAAAGAGACTTACGCTATTATTTCCCAGTTTACCTAAGTTTTGATGGATCGACTTGCCTGATAACTGTCTCTAGTGAGAGGTATAACAAATATTTAATTGGCAAAATAGTTAAAGTATTTAGGGTTGACCGCCTACGACACACCCTTTGGGGAGCTGGTGGTGTTGTCATATGCTTAAACGCGAAATATCTCGTACATTGCACTGCCTTTTTAGTCGAAAAATGTGCAAATTAGTCAAGATATAGTGATTTTTTTCAAATTTATCTAAGTTTTGATGGATCAACTTGTCGGACATCTGTACCTAATAGGACATATAACATATATTTAATTAACATAGTAATCAAAGTATCAAGGTAGACTTCATATATCAGACCCCCTTAGGATACTGTCAATCTTAACCCTTTATTAACACGTAATACTTTATGCACCGAGTTGCATTATTTTTATCTAAGTATGCGCAAACTTGTGAAGATGTAGTACCATTACAAACAACAAAAATAGTGAGCTATTTATTTATGGCTTACTCCTATATACCCCACCACCAATGTTGGTGATCTCATGAATTTAACTTTATACTTTCTCTATCCTAAGCCATCTCTTTTATCATTCATATTCATACTATAAAACTTAGACCTTTCTTTCTCTTTCTTCCCCTCCTATAGAGTAGTTAAGTTATCACCAAGAAGAAGAATTCATTTTTATGTGAATTCTGATCTATCATCACTTTCAGCAGTCTTACTTCTCAAACCATGGGTGGTGACAACACTGAGAAGGTATTCTTGCTCTTCAAACTCCTTCAATTTTTCCCTTCTCCGTCCAAACTTATATTCTACAAATTAAGTAAATTATAAAGGTAAAATTTGTGTAGTAATTAACAAAGATGGTTCAAATGGTATTAGGTAACATGTTTGAATTTCAAACCATTTATTGAAATCTCTTAGAATTTATGGCTATATATGTCATTGTTTAAATTTGTAATAGTATATTTCTTGACCAATAACTTACATTTATTTTGTTAAATAGACCACTATAATGGTGCTAAACGTTGATCTTCAATGCTCAAGCTGCTACAAGAAGGTCAAGAAAATTCTTTGCAAATTCCCTCGTGAGTCTCTTTTTGCAACTCTAAATTTAATTTACACCTAAATTTTCCTTTGAAATTTCACTTTTTCATTTTTATATTTCAATGAATAATATTAAGGACAAGAATATGTATGGATGAGAACTGAGTTTGGTTTTTTCTATTTTATCCTTTTTGGTGTGTGGTATTAAATATTTTGGAAAAAAGAAATTCGAGATCAGGTGTATGATGAGAAAGCCAATACTATCACCATTACTGTACTGTGTTGCAATCCTGAAAGAATTCGTGACAAATTGTGTTACAAAGGAGGGGGAGTGATCAAGAGCATTGAGATCAAAGAGACTGCAAAGCCTAAGGCTCCCGAAAAGCCCAAAGAACCCGAGAAGCCCAAACAGCCCGAAAAGCCCAAGGAGCCCGCAAAACCTAAAGAACCCGAGAAGCCTAAAGTGCCTGAGAAGCCTAAGGAGCCTGAGAAGCCCAAAGTGCCTGAAAAGCCCAAACAACCTGAAAAGCCCAAAGTGCCTGAAAAGCCTAAAGAGCCAGAAAAGCCCAAACAACCCGAGAAGCCGAAAGAGCCTGTGAAGCCTAAGGAACCTCAGAAGCCGAAAGAACCGGAAAAACCAAAAGAACCCGAGAAGCCCAAGGAACCCGAAAAGCCCAAGGAACCTGAAAAGCCCAAAGAACCCGAGAAGCCCAAAGAACCTGAAAAGCCCAAGGAAGCTCCTAAACCCGCACCGGTTGCTCCACAACCACAACCACAAGCACCACCACCATATGCTCCAGAGCCAGTGATAGTGATGCCAGTACAAGGATACCCGCAACATGGCTACCCGCAACAGCCTCCTTCAGGATATGGTTGTTGTGGGCAATGTTACGAATGCTATCATGGAGGTCCATGTTATCATTGGTACGGAAGACCAGTACAACCCGCCCCACAACCGGGCCCATGCTACGATACGTATTCATATGGTTACGGGCCCGGGCCCGGGCCTGTTCCATATGCTCTCCCAAAAGGCTGTTATGTAAGCAAATGCAATGAATATTTCAGTGAAGAGAATGCAGCTGGATGCTCAATTATGTAATCTTGACAAGAGAGTGGGCCCATTCTGTGGGCCGTTATCTGGGCCCATGCCACCTTCAAGTTTCCAGAACAGAGTTTGGATCCATCTGGCTATCCTTTTGCTTCAAAAACAATGCATAAGGCTCACTTTTAATAGAAAAGTTTATAGAGAAAATAATTTTGGTGACCAGATGACTGGTTACAGTCTTGTTATATAATTCGTTAAATATTTTATAATAAAAGCACTTTATTAATCATTGTCATTTTTATGATATAAACGTTTATTCTTTTTTATAATTAATTCTTTGGTGCAGCAATTTAAATAGAAAAATTATATTATATAGCCGCTGAAAAAATAATAGCCAAAAGAGTGTATGAAATTTGTATAATTTTGTATATAACAATTCTGTATTTTATATACAAAAATTATACATTTTTTGAACTACCATGTGTAAATAGTTTTTGGCGCGGGCTGAAAGTGATAATGCCCCTATTTAAATCTATTATTCTTTTTACCATTTCTTTTCTCCCATCTCGAGTAGATGGACCCCACTTACGAGTATGTTATTGTTGTTGTTGGTCTCGAGTAGACGGGAGTTGCTTGAGCCTTAAACATGTAAAAATGACAATCTCTAAGAATATTTAATTCAAAATAAGCTCTTAAAACTCAAGTGGAATGAGAATTACTAAAAGAAAAGCAAGTGAATCATTGGGATTGGTCAAGCTCCTTCACTTATTGCTCGATCCGATCCGGAACCTATTGGGATAGCACATTTTCCTCCTATTTAGTAGGTCTTCTTGCCCGTTCAGTTCCTCTACTGGTAGTCTAGTTGTAGTTTTGAGCGGGTGAACCCATGAAAGAAGAACTTGATGAGCGAAATCCGCTGACAAAAAAAAAGAGAACTTTTTGAATTCCGATGCCTAGCGTCCCCTGATAACCTAGGATTAGTGGTGATAGGGCTGATGTGGTATCTCGGAAACTGGGATTTGATGGTATCTGTAGAGCGGATCCCATGAGCTAATTAATTCTTTGTTGTTGTTGTTGTTGATAATAAGAAATTGGTTGTTGATAAAAGTCTTTATTGGTTAATCATTGCTATTCAATATTCAATGATGTAATGATGCTGTTAAAAACCTAACATAGAAGTCTTAGATTTTGAGTTTCAGTAATACTCGTAATCAGAATATTTTCACATTCGACTCAATAAAAAGAAACAAGACATGGTATATAAAGAATGTTCAATGTCTAAATATATCAATAGATTAAAAAATGATTTCATATTTATTTATTTTATCGTCGATTTTTTCCACCATAAACAGAGTTTTTTGCTTCCAATTAATTATCCCACAAACCGAAAAAAGAAAATGTTCTTACATTGCTATTTTAGAAAACTTAATCAGTGAGAAAAGTGTTCACCCTTCTAACAGATTAAACATTAAAAAGCCATACTGTATAGCCATTCTCAAATTAATAGCTGAAAATACATATCTTTTATACATTTTTTGTATTGACATATATTTGTGTATGTTATATGCAAAGAATATATAAATTTATATACTTTTGCGGGTGACTGATATAAATAATTTGCCTTAAATTATATTTACACCTCTTCATTGTAGTACTTGGTAGTTGGTGCTTCTAAAATCCAAATTTGAGGTGGACTGAATCGGTTTAAATGGCATTACTATGAGCCCGTTTGGCTTAAAAAAATAGCTTTTAAGCACAAGTATTTAAAAGTATTTTTTAATTGCTGGAATTGATTTTATAAATAAACAGTTATGCGTTTGGATAATTATTAGGTGGCATTACTGTATCTTAATTAATAAAAAGTTTTTGTCATTACAGCTTTTTTGTTAGTATCTAAATTCGTTTCTTTTCAACTGTAAATCAAGCTTTCAACAAAAAAAAGGCACACGAAATGAACTTTATATAAGAAAACTTTTCAAGATTTCAATTATTATATGTAGGAAAATTGGACCATTTTGATAAGGTGAAGATGCTTAAAAGTCAAGTAGGGTTTGCAAAAGCTTTAGTAAAGTTAACACCAGCTTGCAAAAATAGCACAAGAATCCAATAACATTTTCTGGACAGATTTAACAGCTTGCAATTGATAAAGACTTGAGAGTACCTAGTGGACATCAATTATTATATTATGGCTATTCATATTAATTTGAGAAAATAATAATTTGTATTACTATTATATGCCGATCCAAGCAGGCATATGTGCATATAACATATTAACCCTGTATTGTGGGCCGGTTCCGGATCGGGACCACGATCCTGGCGGTCCTGGCGAGTCGGTCCTGGTGTACCGGGCCCAGGTGTGCTTTTGAGACCGTGACGGGCCGATCCGTTATTTTAAGCCCGCGAGATCGGGACCGCGAAGACCGGGACCGGCTAGCGGTCCTGGGCCGGTCCTGAAGGGCCTTAGCGGGCCTAACAGTAAAAATTCAATTTATTTTTTTTATAATTAAAGGCCCAACGGGCAGATTTCAAATATAGCCGTTGGTGAGTCAAATTAGCCGTTTTTGGTCTTTCAAATTTAGCCAAATGGTCCCCAAACTTTAATATAACCCCAAACTTTATATAATTACACTTTTTTCCAATTCTCAACTATAAATACCCCCCATTCTTTCATTTTTACTCACCAATTCATCAATCTATCTCAATCTCTCTCACTCTCTCTCAATTGCTTATATTATTGTTCCAATTTTGTGAAATTTTGTGAAGTTGGTGAATTGAAGTCTTCAAGTCTTCAACGATTTTCAATTTTCAATTTTGAAGAAGTTGTTCGGCAATTTGGTAAACTCGTTCCAACTCTTAATTTTTAAGAATATATTTTGTGTGCTTTAGTTTGCATAATTATAATTAATATGGCATTTTCTTTGAAAAATATATTTAGTGGTAAGGAAAAAGCTAAAATAGGTGAAAGTAGTCGTCAACCAACTAACCTTCCCCCCGGTTCCCCGACCTACCCGTCCTAGTGGTCCAATTATTCTTGATAGCGATAATCCCTGTTTTCAATTTAGCGATAATGAATTTTACCATAATATTTCACGAGAAGATCAACTAGATAATGAAATTATGACTGCTCTTTATCCTAATTTACAAGTTCATAGGCAATTGGATTTTGATGAAACCCAACAAGATTTTGATGAAACTCAACAGGATGTAGATGAAACCCAACCGGATTTAGATGACACACCTACTAGTCTGGCTAATAACCCAACTGAACCACAACACCCACCTGTACAAACACCTACTTTTAATAGACAACCTTCTAAACGCCAAGAAACCTCATTAGTTTGGAATTTTTTTACTCAACTAAGAGATCAAAATAAGGCTCAATGTAATAATTGTAAAAAATTGTTGGTGCATAGATATACTGGAGACCGTAGTGGCACGGGTAGTTTGACTAGGCACATACAAACACACCCTACTGAAAAAGCTAAATATAACAGATTGAAAGCACAACTAGAGGGGACAAGTGTAGAAAATGCGGGTAACCCTAGTACAGGTTCAATTCTAGTTCAACCTGGAATTAATACTGTCACCGGAGGTATATTATATTATGATCCAAATAAAGATAGGGAAGAATTAGCAAAGATGGTTACCGTTATGTGTTTATCGTATGCTTTTCCTTCTTATCCTAATTTTGTGCATTATATTAGAATTTTTTTTAATCCTACTTATAAAGGTTGGCCTCGTGCAACATTTAAGGCTGATATTTATAAATTTAAACACGAATACGAATAATATTAACTACTAGAATTTCTATTACCGCTGATATTGGTAGAAGTAATAACGATTGTGATTACCTAACTGTTACTAGTCACTGGATTGATAAGGAGTGGATAATGCAAAAACGCATTCTTGCGTATAGAATAATTAACTCCCGTCACACAGGTAAGTTTATCGCTAACACCGTTGGTGATATTTGTAGATATTTTTGCATTAATGATAAAATAATATCAATTTCTATGGATAATGCTTCTAGTAACACTAGTGCAGTAGGCACTCTTACAAACACATTAAATCCTGCATTTAGTAATATATTTCATGTTAGATGTATTTGTCATATTTATCATTTAATTGTCGGTGATGGTATGCGAATTTTAAATTTAGAAATTGAAAAGGTTAGAATGGCTCTTAATTGGCTTTTTTATTTTTTCCTATCCCTCCTATTTATGGTGTAGCAGCAATTTTAAACCCTACAATGAAATTAGGAGGTCCTCATTTTTGGTATACAAATATTTATAACGCTTTAGATCTTACAGTAGAAGAACGTGCTACTCTTGCAGTTGCAAAAACATCAATTAAAATTAATACTCAAACAATTTATAATGCATACCAACAAGCCTTACAAAATTCTAGGCCAAATGTTCCAACCCTTACTTTGTCTACTTCACAGTCGTCTAAAAGAGTCGCGGGCTTGAAGGTACTTAAATCTTGGACGGAGTTTAGGGGTTCTCAAGGAGATAATTTTGATGAATCTTCCCATCTAAATGAGCTTCAAGTTTATTTGTCGAAGAGACTAGAGAAGGAGAATCCAGACGGGAGTTTTGAGCTTTTGGAATGGTGAAAGTTACGGGAAAAATGTTTTCCTGTTCTTGCAAGGATGGCTCGCGATATATTATCAATTCAAGCTTCAATAGTTGCATCAGAGAGCGCCTTCAGTCAAGCAATACTTCAAATAGGAGATCATAGAGCATCTATGAGGGAGAGCTTGGAGAAGTCAGTGCTATTTAGAGATTGGATCCGCTCGGAAAGAAGAAACTTTGGTCTTGCAGAATAACAACCGGATGTGGATGAAGCTTACGAAGAAATGATTGCAGAACTTGCAGAGGATGCTGCTTCGCCGGGAAGTGGTGATGAACAAGCTTCTTTTCCACTACCGCCAACTGAACCTCCTCCAAATCTTGAAGGATTTATGAGATTTGTTAGAGATATGTAGATTGTGTTGTAAATTGTACTTTGGCACATCTTATTTAGTTTTTTTTCCTTTTAATGGTGGTATTAGTACCTTGTTGTGCTCATTCCATTGGGGGAGAGAAGACTAATAAAGATATGTCATTTTTAGTAATAAAAATTATTACACAATTGTTTGATTTATCTCTTAATACATAATATATGTGCCTTATTCTACACCACAAGTTCAAAAGTCTTCTCTCTTTTCTTAAACTCCGTGCCCAGTCAAATGGGTTTATATAAATTGAAACGGAGGGAGTATATACTTAACATTTATATACTTAACATATATATACTTAATATATATATACTTAACATATATAAACTTAACATATATACTTAACATATATGTATATCTATACACTTAATATAATATATATATATTGTTAATATTATTAACACATAATATATAGAATTAACATATATATACATATATTATATATATATACTTAACATATATAGATAATTAATTATTATTAAATATTTGTTTTTTAATTAAAAGCCCACGAAGCCCGCCAGGCCCGGCTCGCCAGTCCCAGGACCACATGGGCTTAGGCCCGTCACGGGCCGGTCCTATCCGACCGCCACGAATAAGCCCACCAGGCCCAGAACCGTCCGGCCCGGCCCGCCAGGCCCGTTTAGGCCCGGGCCCGGGACAAAAAACAGCCTTATGACATATACCATCAAAATACTCTACAACAACCTTGTTGTTTTCGATATTTTTGGTTGCTATAGTAAAATATTGTTAGAGAGAATATTATAATATAACATGAAGTATTGGTTCGAAAAAAAACTTAATTGTCATAATGAAATATTGTTATAGAGGATAACTGTTGTAGAATAATTTGATTGTATTTGTTTAATTTTAAAATAAATCCCTTATAACCAACTTCATTTTACTTGCCAACGACTATATGAATCTGTTGTTACCACATGTAGCTCGATCGGTGGGTTCAGTTTAACTTATTCCTTTCTAGCTCGAATTATATAAACTATTGGTGCATTTTAATAATATTAAAATTATACTATTAAAGTGTATTATTACTTGTGAGATAATGGTTATAAATTGATAAGTAAGTGATTGTTATTTTGGTGTAACTTTTGAAATCACTAATCAGGGGCCGAGCTAGCTAGCCATTATTCGTATGAACTCCTAGATCCATGAAGGACATGGGCATCTGTAAGCCGGTGTAGCTAAGCGAAGAGCGGAAAGAAGGAGCTACCTTTGTCCGAGGGGTGTCAACCGATAAACCCTTTGCTGGAAAATAATACTATGTAAATAGGTATTTTCTTAAAAAAAATTGTATATATACAAGAGGTTGACAATTTGTGCAATGATCAAGTGGTGTCAAAAATTACTGAAGGTCGCAATTTCCATTGTTGATTCTAGCATAACTTTGTATAATTTCTGGTTCCGCCATTGCCACTAATATCATAATCTACCACTAATTACCCACTAAAAATTACATTTTGTAACCACCAACTCATGTTCTACTATTTTATTATTCCATTATCTTATTATTTATTTCATGGAAGAGATTCTACACCTATAAATAGTGGTGTTTCTTCCATGTGTTGTAGATGGAAAAAATATGGTAGTGAGAGTGAGAAAACTATTATGATGTAGATGAAAAAGGTGTGAATGTTACTGTGAAAAAGAGAGTTAAGAAAAGGAGAACATCTTAGTCTCAAAAGAGAATATTATTTTTGTTGAAGGAAGGTGTCTATTTTTGTAGAGCTTTGGACTCAATAAATTATCTAGAGTTTGTTTGAGTCATACAATATTGTCGGGTTGTTGTATCTTGGAGGGGACAAGTCAATATTATTATTGTTGGATCGGTGAAGATGCCACCGCAATGGGCTTAAATCTTCTTAAAGAGAGCGAGATATCAGCGCCTCAGCCTGGAGAATATTTATTTATTTTTCTTCATTATGTTTCAACTGTAATTACTCTTAATTACACTAATAATTTTAAAGAGACTCAATTTTTATGCAGTTGAAGAAAATAGAGGCCATCCTCCTAGTCCTTATCTGTCACGACCCGGATTTCCCACCATCGGGGTCATGACGGCGCCTACTAAATGGAAGCTAGGCAAGCCAAATATTAATTACATCTCCATTAATTACCAAATTCATATTAAGACATTAAAATTAAAAACATATAAATTACAGCGGAACAATCAAACTTAGCGGAAGGCTTAGTCAAATATGATACACTACCCAAGACTGGTGTCACAATACTCACGAACTTCTAAGAATAATACATATAATTGTCTGAAAGAAAATACAAGCTGTTTATCTCGATTACATGAGATAACAGAATGAAAAGCATAGATAGGAGAGACAACGGGTCCTGCGGACGCCTGCAAGGCTACCTCGTAGTCTCAGTAGTCGGAAAATCCACAAGTCGCTACTGCCGCTGTTGCTGTCCGTAACCTCTATCTGCGCAAAAAGAGCGCAGAGTGTAGTATCGGCACAACCGACCCCATGTGCTGGTAAGTGCCTGGCCTATCCCAGCGAACTAGTGACAAGGCTAAGGCCAGTCACCCACCTAAACCTGTACAGTTGCAATATAGGCATATATATATAATACATCATAAGGAAATACTCTACTCTGAAATAACAGTCAATAACTCACGATATCCAGAATAATCTAATCAACGTAATAAATCTTACTTTCATGTCTCAATTCCTCTCTCATTTCATATCTCGTGGTAGGCGTACCACCCGCTCCCAACTATCACCGTAATTATATCTCGTGGTAGGCATACCACCCGCTCCCAAATATATCAACAGGCTACCGGCAACTATGGCCAATGCCAAGATTTAAATCACTTTGTGGTCGGCGTGCCACACGATCCCATTTCTTATTATATAAGTGGTCGGCGCGCCACACGATCCCAATTCATAAATTTAAGTCACTTTGTGGCCGGCGTACCACACGATCCCAATTCATAAATTATATATATATTACCGGCATTTAGCCAATAATCTCTATATCAACAATATTTATAATTACCGGTTTTAAACCAATAATTGATAATAATTTCAATAATTTATCTTCATTACCGACATAACACCAATAACTCTTAATCAACAATTTATTCATAACTGAATTCCTATTCCTACAAACTAGGATAGAACAAACACTTACCTCGAAAGTTCACGAACGATTCAATCCGTAGCAATGCCTTTTCCTTTCGAATTTGACTCCAATCCAACCGTATCTATACACAATTGATTTCATATCATCAATTCTACTTAACAAACTAGTTCATATTGCTAAATATGATTTTTACAACATTCTGCCCGAAATAGTAAAAATCGACCCCGGGCCCACATAATCGAAACTCAAGTTTCGAACCAAAATAAGTTCACCCAATCCTCCATGAGTTCAAATATACAATTTGTTCTTAAGTTCGACTCCAAAACGAGGTCTAGATCGCAAATTCTTTGGAAGCCCTAACTATACCCATTTCTCAATTTTTCTACCCATTTACACCTAATTAGGCTTAGGAATTCAAATAATATTGATGGAAAATGAAGAAAACGAGTTAAGAATCACTTACCCAAGAAGTTTGATGAAGAATCGCTCAAAAATCGTCCAAGAAGCCGTGGAGAAGAGAGTTGAACAGAAATGGGATTTTTATCCCGTTTCTGTTCTGTTTTCTGTCTTAAATTCACTGGGCATGAATTTGTTCATCGCGTTCGCGACACCCCGGTCGCGTTCGCGATGAAGAAGAAGTTTTACACATCGCGTTCGCGTGGGGCTTAACGCGAACGCGAAGAAGAAAATTCTGGGGATTGAAATTTGGCCTACGCGAACGCGTGGTGCCGTACGCGAACGCGTAGAAGAGGCAGGCCAGGCTCCGCGAACGCGGGAGCCTTCACGCGAACGCGTAGAGGAAAAAGGCTGGGGTCCATGTTGTTGTACGCGAACGCGATCCTAAGGACGCGAACGCGTAGAAGAGGAAAGAGAAGCCTTCGCGAACGCGACCAGGTGGACGCGAACGCGAAGAAGGAATGTCTGCTGCAGATTTTCTGCAGTTTTTCCTAGTCTAAAACCACCCCGAACCACCTCCGAAACACTCCCGAGCCCTCGGGGCTCCAAACCAAATATGCACACTAACTTAAAAACATCATACGAACTTGCTCGCGCGATCAAATCGCTAAAATAACATCAAAATCCATGAATTGAGCCTTAAAACTCAAGAATCCTTTCAAATTTTCATAACTTTCAAAATTTCCAATTTAAGGCCGAAACACGTCAAACGACGTCCGTTTTCAACCAAACTTTCCAGAAAGCGCTTAACCAATATATATGACCTGTACCGGGCGTCGGAACCAAAATACGAGCCCGATACCAGTCCTTTTTAATCAAAATTCAGTTTCATTTTCCTTAAACATTTTCAGAAAACAATTTAACAGAAAAATTCTTTTACCGGGTTCTAGACCTCGGATTTCAATTCCGGGCATATGCCCAAGTTCCATATTTTTCTACGGATTTTCTGAGACAGTCAAATCACGGATCCGGTCCGTTTACCAAAAATGTTGACCAAAGTCAACCATATCAATATTAATATCAAAATTCTTCAACTTTTTCACATATTTCACATATTTCAACATAAATATTTTCCACCTTTGTGCCCGGACTGTGCACACAAATCGAGGCAACTATAAATGAGGTTTTCAAGACCTCAAAAGCTCGGAATGATTAATAAAACAAGTGATGACCCTTCGGGTCGTCACAATCTCCACCTCTAAAACAACCGTTCGTCCTCGAACGGACAAAAGAAAGAAGTACCTGAGTCAGGAAACAAATGTGGGTAGCGGCTCCGCATATCGAACTCGGACTCCCAGGTCGATGCCTCAGGAGGCTGACCTCTCCACTGAACACGCACAGAGGATAACTCTTCGACCTCAACTGTCGAACCTGCCGGTCTAGGATGGGTACCGCTCCTCCTCGTAAGATAGATCATTGTCCAATTGGACAGTACTGAAGTCTAACACATGTGTGGGATCGCCGTGGTATCTCCGAAGCATAGATACATGAAAAACCGGATGCACGACTGATAAGCTAGGCGGCAAAGCTAGTCTGTAAGCCACTCCTCCCACTCGGTCTAAAATCTCAAATGGGCCAATATACCTAGGGCTGAGCTTGCCCTTCTTCCCGAACCTCATCACGCCCTTCATAGGCGACACTCGAAGCAATACTCGTTCGCCAACCATGAAATCTACATCTCGAACCTTACGATCCGCATAAGTCTTCTGCCTGGACTGAGCTGAACGCAATCTCTCCTGAATAGTCTTGACCTTATCTAAGGCCTCCTGAACTAGATCTGTACCCAACAACCGAGCCTCTCCCGGTTCAAACCATCCAACTGGTGATCGACATCGCCTACCATACAACGCCTCATACGGAGCCATCCGGATGCTAGATTGGTAACTGTTATTGTAGGCGAACTCTGCTAATGGTAGAAACTGGTCCCACGAGCCTCCGAAATCAATAACACAGGCTCGAATCATGTCCTCAAGAATCTGAATAGTCCTCTCTGACTGGCCATCCGTCTGAGGATGAAATGCTGTACTCAACTGAACCTGGGTGCCTAACTCCTGCTGGACCGCTCTCCAGAACCGCGAGGTAAACTGCGTACCCCGATCAGAAATAATAGATACTGGCACCCCATGAAGACGAACAATCTCCCTAATGTAAATCTCTGCTAACCTCTCCGATGAGTAGGAGACAGATACTGGAATGAAGTGTGCTGACTTGGTCAGCCTATCAACAATGACCCAAATAGCATCAAATTTCCTACGAGTTAAAGGAAGTCCCGTAACAAAGTCCATAGTGATCTGCTCCCATTTCCACTCGAGAATCTCAATCCTCTGGAATACACCACCAGGCATCTGGTGCTCATATTTCACCTGCTGACAATTTAGACACCGAGCAACATACGCAACGATATCTTTCTTCATTCTCCGCCACCAATAGTGCTGTCGTAAGTCCTGGTACATCTTTGCGGTGCCCGGGTGAATAGAATACCGCGAACTGTGGGCCTCCGCTAAGATCAACTCTCGAATCCCTTCGACATTGGGCACACAAACTCGACCCTGCAATTTCAATACCCCATCATCATCTAGATTTACCCGTGTGGCACCTCCCCGCTGTACTGTATCTCTCAACTCACGCAAATGAGGATCATCAAATTGCCTCTCACGGATACGCTCTAATAAAGAAGAACGAGCGACCGTGCAGGCTAACACCCTGCTAGGCTCAGAAATGTCTAATCTCACGAACCGGTTAGCTAAGGCCTGGACATCTATAGCTAATGGTCTCTGATTGACCGGAATATATGCAAGACTACCCATGCTGGCAGACTTTCTACTCAATGCATCGGCCACCACATTGGCCTTACCTCTGGGTGATATAAAATAGTAACATCATAGTCTTTTAGCAACTCTAGCCACCTTCTCTGTCTCATATTCAACTCTTTCTGCTTAAACAAATACTGAAGACTCTTATGATCGGTGTATACTTCACATGCTACACCATACAAATAATGCCTCCAGATCTTCAATGCGTGAATAATCGCCGCCAATTCTAGATCATGCACCGGATAGTTCTTCTCATGAATCTTCAACTGCCTCGAAGCATAGGCAATAACCTTGCCATCCTGCATTAACACTGCACCAAGCCCAATACGGGAAGCATCACAATAAACAATATAAGGTCCCGTACCTGTGGGTAAAACCAATACCGGTGCTGTGGTCAAGGTTGTCTTGAGCTTTTGAAAGCTCGCCTCACATTCATCGACCATTCAAATTGAACACCCTTCTGGGTCAATCTGGTCAGTGGGGTTGCAATAGACGAAAATCCTTCTACGAATCGGCGATAATAGCCCGCTAATCCCAAGAAACTCCGAATATCTGTGGCTGATGTCGGTCTAGGCTAGTTCTTGACTGCCTCAATCTTCTTCGGATCAACCTGAATACCTGCTGCCGTCATAATATGACCCAAGAATGCAACCGAACTTAGCCAAAATTCACACTTTGAAAATTTTGCATGTAGTTGGCTATCTCTCAGAGTCTGCAAGGCCACTCTGAGATGTTGTGCATGCTCCTCCTGACTGCAGGAATATATTAATATGTCATCAATGAAGACTATTACAAACAAGTCTAAATAAGGTCGGAACACCCGATTCATTAATTCCATAAAAGTTGCTGGAGCATTTGTCAACCCAAAAGACATGACCAGAAATTCATAATGTCCATACCAAGTGCGGAACGCTGTCTTAGGGACATCAGATGCCCTAATCTTCAGCTGATGATAGCCATATCTCAAATCTATCTTTGAAAATACCTTGGCACCCTGAAGCTGGTCAAATAAATCATCAATTCGCGGAAGTGGATATTTATTTTTGATAGTCACCTTGTTTAACCGTCGATAGTCAATGCACATTCTCATCGAACCATCTTTCTTCTTTACAAATAATACAGGTGCACCCCACGGCGAAACACTGGGTCTAATGAAACCCTTTTCAAGTAAATCCCGCAACTGTTCCTTCAATTCTTTTAACTCTGGCGGAGCCATACGGTATGGGGGAATGGAAATGGGCTGAGTGCCTGGAGCCAAATCAATGCAAAAATCAATGTCCCTATCGGGCGGCATACCTGGCAAGTCTGAAGGAAATACTTCAGGAAATTCGCGAACCACAGGCACAGAGTCAATAGAAGGAACCTCAGCACTAGAATCACGGACATAGGCCAAATAAGCCAAGCATCCCTTTCCAACCATACGCCGAGCTTTAACATAAGAAATAACATTACGGCTAGTATGACCTGAAATTCCTTTCCACTCTATACGAGGCGAATTCGGCAGTGCTAAAGTCACAGTCTTGGCATGGCAATCTAAAATAGCATGATACGGAGATAGCCAGTCCATGCCTAGTATAATATCAAAGTCCACCATATTTAGGAGTAATAAATCAACACGGGTCTCGAGACCCTCAATTACTATAATACATGACCGATGAACTCGATCAACCACAATAGTGTCGCCTACTGGTGTAGACACATGAACAGGAACACTCAGTGGATCACTGGGCTGAATCAAGTATGGTGCAAAATAGGAAGACACATACGAATACGTAGACCCATGGTCAAATAATGCTGATGCCTTTCTATCACAAACCAAAATAATACCTGTAATGACGGCATCAGAAGACTCAGCCTCTGGTCTGGCGGGAAGTGCATAACATCGGGGCTGTGCCCCACCAACCTGAGCAGTATCTCTAGGACGATCAGCTGCTGGCTGGTCTCTACCTCTATCGGTCTGAGCTCCACCTCTATGACCTCTACCTCCACCTCTATGTCCTCTACCTCCGCCCCTAGCTGGCTGGGCAGGCTGTGAGGGAACTGGGGCCTGAATCATGGCACGAGAACCCTGCTGGTGAGATCTGTCAGAAGCTCGAGGGCAATACCTTGCAATGTGCCTAAGATCACCGCACGTAAAACAAGCCCCCGGCTGCTGAAAATGGCGAAGTGGTGGTGCACTGATAGGCTGCTGATCAGAGTAGCGTGGCTGAGAATTACGATCACCTGAAGCATCATGAGAAACCTGAAGGGCTGACTGATACGGCCTAGGAGGATAGCCTCTATCATAAAAATCTCTATCTCCAGACGAGGTACCACTGAATCTACCCGAATTATGAGATCTCTTATCCGATCCATGTCTCGCTCCCCGTGACAGAGCCATCTCGATCCGGCGGGCTGCATTAGCCGCCTCCTAAAAAGTGATTTCAGTTCCTGCCCCCATAGCCATCTGTAGCCGAATTGGCTGATTCAAGCCATCAATAAACCTCCTCACTCTCTCCCGATCTGTGGGAAGTATGATAATAGCATGACGAGCCAGGTCTACGAACCTAGTCTCGTACTGTGTGACAGACATAGAACCCTGATGAAGACGCTCAAATTGTCTGCGCATAACCTCCCGCTGAGTTGCTGGAAGGAACTTCTCCAAGAATAATTCTGCAAACCGCTCCCAAGTCAAAGATGACGATCCCGCCGGCCTGGTTAGACAATAATCTCTCCACCAAGTCTTGGCGGAACCAGATAACCGAAAAGTGGCAAAATCCACACCATTAGTCTCCACAATACCCATAGTACGGAGAACTTCGTGGCACCTGTATAGGAAATCCTGTGGATCCTCTGAAGGAGTGTCACTGAATGTGGTAGTGAACAGCTTGGTAAACCTGTCCAATCTCCACAACGCGTCAGCAGACATGGCTGCACCATCATTAGACGGAGTCGCAATAATAGGTCGAGCTGCCTCAACTGGCCGAATCACAGGATCTTGCGCTTGGGGAATTACTGGCTCCGGAGTGCGCGTAGCAGGAGTCTGATTACCTCCTCCAGCCTGAGAAGTAGCTGTCGGAGCTCAAAACGACCGGTCGGGTCGTTACAAAAACTTGCTATTCGGACTAAAGGATCCTGAAGATCCGGTGTAAACATAATCCCTCCTAGGACCTGAGCTGGGCCCACTAGAATTGTTGGGGCTGAAACCTCCTCCTCGATATGAGCCTGAGATTCTGCCACTTGTCCTGCTGCTCGGGGCTGAGCTGTGCCCCTTCCTTGGCCTCTAGGACGACCTCGACCTCGCCTTCTGCCCCTAGCGTGAGCTGCCGCTGCTGGGACCTCGGGCTGCTAGTCAGTAGATGAGTATGCACGTGTTCTTGCCATCTACGGAAGAACAGAGTATAAGTTCAATTAACATTTAAACGATCAAGTTGCACGACTGGAAAGAACAAAGGGAATATTTTCCTAACTCCGTAGCCTCTGGAGGATAAATACATACGTCTCCGTACCGATCCTTCAGACTCTACTAAGGTTGTTCGTGAGTTATGAGACCTGTGCAACCTAGTGCTCTGATACCAACTTGTCACGACCCGGATTTCCCACCATCTGGGTCATGATGGCGCCTACTAAATGGAAGCTAGGCAAGCCAAATATTAATCATCTCCATTAATTACCAAATTATTATTATTAAAAACATATAAATTACAGCGGAATAATCAAAATTAGCGAAGACTTAGTCAAATATGATAAAGAAAACCCAAACATGATACACTACCCAAGACTAGTGTCACAATACTCACGAACTTCTAAGAATAATACACATAATTGTCTGAAAGAAAATACAAGTTGTTTATCTCGATTACATGAGATAACAGAATGAAAAGCATAGATAGAAGAGACAACGGGTCCCGCGGACGCCTGCAAGGCTACCTCGTAGTCTCAGTAGTCGAAAAATCCACAAGTCGCTACCGCCGCCGTCGCTGTCCGTAACCCGTATCCGCGCAAAAAGAGCGCAGAGTGTAGTATCAGCACAACCGACCCCATGTGCTGGTAAGTGCCTGGCCTATCCCAGCGAACTAGTGACAAGGCTAAGGCAAGTCACCCACATAAACATGTACAGTTGCAATATATATATATATATACAATACATTTATAAGGAAATACTCTACTCTGAAATAACAGTCAATAACTCACGATATCCAGAATAATCTAATCAACAGAATAATCTTACTTTCATGTCTCAATTCCTCTCTCATTTCATATCTCGTGGTAGGCGTACCACCCGCTCCCAACTATCACCGTAATTATATCTCGTGGTAGGCATACCACCCGCTCCCAAATATATCAACAGGCTACCGGCAACTATGGCCAATGCCAAGATTTAAATCACTTTGTGGTCGGCGTGCCACACGATCCCATTTCTTATTATATAAGTGGTCGGCGCGCCACACGATCCCAATTCGATTTAAGTCACTTTGTGGTCGGCGTGCCACACGATCCCAATTCAATAATATATAAGTGGTCGGCGCGCCACACGATCCCAATTCATTAATATATATATTACCGACAATTAGCCAATAATCTCTATATCAACAATATTTATAATTACCGGTTTTAAACCAATAATTGATAATAATTTCAATAATTTATCTTCATTACCGGCATAACACCAATAACTCTTAATCAACAATTTATTCATAACTGAATTCCTATTCCTACAAACTAGGATAGAACAAACACTTACCTCGAAAGTTCACGAACGATTCAATCCGTAGCAATGCCTTTTCCTTTCGAATTTGACTCCAATCCAACCGTATCTATACACAATTGATTTCATATCATCAATTCTACTTAACAAACTAGTTCATATTGCTAAATATGATTTTTACAACATTCTGCCCCGGAATAGTAAAAATCGACCCCGAGCCCACATAATCGAAACTCAAGTTTCGAACCAAAATAAGTTCACCCAATCTTCCATGAGTTCAAATATACAATTTGTTCTTAAGTTCGACTCCAAAACGAGGTCTAGATCGCAAATTCTTTGAAAACCCTTACTATACTCAATTCTCAATTTTTCTACCCATTTACACCTAATTAGGCTTAGGAATTCAAATAATATTGATGGAAAATGAAGAAAACGAGTTAAGAATCACTTACCCAAGAAGTTTGATGAAGAATCGCTCAAAAATCGTCCAAGAAGTTGTGGAGAAGAGAGTTGAACAGAAATGGGATTTTTATCCCGTTTCTGTTCTGTTTTCTGTCTTAAATTCACTGGGCATGAGTTTGTTCATCGCGTTCGCGACACCCCGGTCGCGTTCGCGATGAAGAAGAAGTTTTACACATCGCGTTCGCGTGGGGCTTAACGCGAACGCGAAGAAGAAAATTCTGGGGATTGAAATTTGGCCTACGCGAACGCGTGGTGCCGTACGCGAACGCGTAGAAGAGGCAGGCCAGGCTCCGCGAACGCGGGAGCCTTCACGCGAACGCGTAGAGGAAAAAGGCTGGGGTCCATGTTGTTGTACGCGAACGCGATCCTAAGGACGCGAACGCGTAGAAGAAGAAAGAGAAGCCTTCGCGAACGCGACCAGTTGGACGCGAACGCGAAGAAGGAATAAGTTGACCATCGCGAACGCGACCGCCTGGACGCGAACGCGATGAAGAATTGTCTGCTGCAGATTTCTGCAGTTTTTCTTAAGTTCAAAAACACCCCGAACCACCTCCGAAACACTCCCGAGCCCTCGTGGCTCCAAACCAAATATGCACACTAACTTAAAAACATCATACGAACTTGCTCGCGCGATCAAATCGCTAAAATAACATCAAAATCCATGAATTGAGCCTTAAAACTCAAGAATCCTTTCAAATTTTCATAACTTTCAAAATTTCCAATTTAAGGCCGAAACACGTCAAACGACGTCCGTTTTCAACCAAACTTTCCAGGAAGCGCTTAACCAATATATATGACTTGTACCGGGCGTCGGAACCAAAATACGAGCCCGATACCAGTACTTTTTAATCAAAATTCAGTTTCATTTTCCTTAAACATTTTCGGAAAACAATTTAACAGAAAAATTCTTTTACCGGGGTTCTAGACCTCGGATTTCAATTCCGGGCATATGCCCAAGTTCCATATTTTTCTACGGATTTTCTGAGACAGTCAAATCACGGATCCGGTCCGTTTACCAAAAATGTTGACCAAAGTCAACCATATCAATATTAATATCAAAATTCTTCAACTTTTTCACATATTTCACATATTTCAACATAAATATTTTTCCAGCTTTGTGCCCGGACTGTGCACGCAAATCGAGGCAACTATAAATGAGGTTTTCAAGACCTCAAAAGCTCTGAATGATTAATAAAACAAGTGATGACCCTTTGGGTCGTCACAATAGGTTTGTCCGCCTTTAACAGGACATTTATGCATTAAATATTTAGGCTTATCCGCCTTTAATTGGATTTTCAAGCACACTTGCATATATGATATTAGGCTTCTCCGCATTCTAAAAATAGTGTGGGTAAAAGAAATAAGAAATTCTTGCATGAAAATTTTGAATATTCATGTATTAGTGAAAGTTGATTAAATTAAAAAATGTGATGAGTGCATCTATTATAAATCTTGGAATAATTCACATGTAATTATTTGTCTCTATATTGATGATTAATTAATATTTAGCTTTAATATGAATGTTATTAGTGAAACTACAAGCATGATTAGTAGTCATTCTAATGTGAAAGATTTGGGCGAGGCAAATTTCAGTCTTGGAATGAAAATTACTAGAACATGTGATGGAATTTTCTTTGACCAATCACATTATGATGAGAACATTTTGATAAAAAAAATTATGCAAGCGTGTTTTAATTACTTTTGATTCAAGTGTTATTTCCTTTACAAAGTGATAATGATGTGATAAAATTAAAAGGAATATGCTAGCTTAATAGAAGCTTGAGAATATATGACTGATTACACTTGATTTGAGACTGCATACGCAATATGAATACTTAGTAGGTTTACAATCAAGCCAGATAATGAACATTGGTATGCCATAATAAGAGTTATAAGGTATTTACTTAGTACAAAAATATATGGCTTGTTTTATAAAAAATATCTTGTTGTACTTGAAGACTTTCTAATGCAGATTACAACACTTTATGTGGTGATTCGTGCCCTACTATAAGTTATATTTGTGAAACTAAAAAAAGCAAACAATAATTGCTAACTCTATCATAGAGGCTGAACTAATAATTTTACCTTCAGCTAGTGAAGAATTGAATATGTTTGAGAGATTTATTATTCACATTTTTTATTTTGAAAAATCAATTCCTCCAATTTTAATTCATTGTGATAGCACTGATGCTGTTGATAGAGTACAAAATCATTAGAATGGTAAATCCAAAACTGTAAGGAAAAAAAATATAATATTGTGAGATATTTGATAAGTGGTACTATTGATGTTGATTATGTGATAATATTGCAGATCCACTGACTAAGGCATTAGCAACATAAAGAGCTTGGAGCACATCGTAGGGGGTGTGATCGTAATCGATAAACTCAAAGTCATATACGAGGAAACCCAATTTGAGGACTAGAGATCCTATAACCAAATTAAATGGGAAGAACGAATCATATAACCAAAATATCTTACCAACAATGACTGATTTCACAATGCATAAACATAACCATGTGATTTATTTACTAACAAGTTCATAATTTATATTTACAATGCCCCATACATATACATAGGCCACAATCCCACAATTTACATGTCTATGGAGCCTCTAGGATACAAAAAGGGAAATACAATACTTGCCGGTAATAAGGCTCCGGCTATACCTTACAAAACCCAAAATGAAATCTTAACAAAGGTGGCACGAACCACACAGGGCCCCGAGGAAGAAAGCGGGCTCACCAAAACGGGCAGCTGGAAGGAGAAGGATACTACCGCCGATGAGCTCGAGTGCTCTGCTACCGATCCACCTACAATCATGACACGAATGTAGCGTCCCCGGCAAAGTGGACGTCAGTACACTGAATTGTATCGGTATGTATGGACAAACTTTGTCCCAAGTAAACTCAAGCCATTAAACAAGAATCACCGTGTTAAGACAGCCAATAGATTACATCAAGAAGTCAATTAAGCTAACTAACCATGTTTCCAACCTTTTACTCATTTCAGATAAGCCTCAACACAAGCACGTTTAAGGTCAACAAATAGAACAACAACCAATCAACCACATAAATTGCAAGTAGTCAAACATAGGGGCAACCAGTGCCCCCCAGGTTGCAAACTCTCCTGCTGTCTCCTTTCACAATTTCACATTATTGATTTTGTATCAATTTTCAATAGCGATTTCGATCGCTTTCCATCCTTATTGCCCCTGACCACCCTTATTACCTCGGCCACCCTTATCACCCCAACCCACACCTTATTTCACCACGTTGCGGCGCGCAACACGACCCCGCCTTACAGTTGAAAACACAACAATTTCAAACAGCAGATAAGGTACTACACACAATTTCAACAAGTTCAAATAAGCAACTTGCACATTGTTTCATGTTCTCAATTACTTCTCAAGCCAATATCACAACCAAGTTACAATGTTTCCACATTCAAGAATATTCACACATGTATATTCAACAATTTTCCATAATTCAAGTGTTTCATCTCTTTCCACAATAAACCAATTCTCAAGTGTTTCGTTTTCTTTTCCACAAGGTGCCATATAGGCCATCATAATCATTATTCACAAATCCTTTACCCAATTCAACTCTCATTTACCTTTCGGTTCATATTTCATACCACAACACTCATAGTTCAACAACAACTTTGAATATCCAACAACAACATCAAATAATGAAATAAAAGTGGCATGAGCCACACTGTGCCCCGAGGAAGAAAGGGGCTCACCAAAACGGGCAGTGGAAGGAGAAGGATACTACTGCCGATGAGTTTTCTTCCGTTAACTTTCTACTTTATGCTTACCCAAGATATCCTATTCTTGCCAACCTTGTTCTTGAAGACTCTTACTTCTACTTACTTCTTTTGTTTTACTAAAAATCAAGATCAATAATCATGCATGAGTATAAAATTCCATTTTCCAAAAGCTATTATATGCAAACCTCTCTTTACCCAATTTAAAACCGAAAATCAAAGAAAATAGTTAGGGTTTTTACCTTGAAAAGATTGGGGAAGTTGAATCCTTGCCCTAGGATCCCTTGGAATTAAGTGGTTGGAACAATCTTTGAAGATGAAGAACTTTTCTCTCTAAAAACCCTCTCTTCTCTCTCTAATTTTGGTAAGATGATATGATAAAACGAAGAAGAAGTGTGTTATATTAAAGAAGAGATCGGGTCAAAATGTTACAAAAATCGGGCGGAGTCAAATATGCGGTCACTATGCGACCGCAGAATCCACATACGGTCCGCATAGTGACCGCAAAATGGCCTCAAAAATTTTACACAGGTTCTGTTAAGGAATGCGGTCACTATGAGGACCGCATGTTGATTCTGCGGTCGCAAAGTGCACCGTAGATTTGACATGCGATCGCATATCGACCGCACGTTTGACACGATTTTTGGGAAACTCTCTGGAACGTTTTGCGGCAAGAATGCGGTCCGCATGTCCGGTTTGCGGTCGCATTCTTGACCGCATATTTGACATTTTTCGGAAAAATTAATTCTCTACATTTTTGAAACTTAAATCACTACCAAGGGTCCGAACCGCGGCTCGCAAGCTCGCCGCGAAGAATTCTACACATTCCTAACACATTATTCGGACCATGACACCACATCTACTAGGTTTTATGCACAAAATTTTTACGGGGAGCACATCGTAGGGGATGTGATCGTAACCGATAAACTCAAAGTCATATACGATGAAATCCAACTTGAGGACTAGAGATCCTATAACCAGATTCAATGGGAATAACGAATCATATGATGGCTTGGTTTGAAATGATTATTACATTCATTAATGTTCCATCCCTATGATGTGAGTGCATTTATCCTGTAATAATTTGCGAATATGAGATTTTTATTAACTCTGAATGAAAATATGTAGCTCGTATGAGTGGGGTGTTGTTACAAGAGCACCCTTGACACATTTAACATATGTGAGTATGGAAATAGGCCGCTACCAATGAGAGTTGGACTTATTCTAAAAAATACTCATGAAAATCGAGATAGCACAAGGCCGTAATATGTTGGCTAATAAAGTTCATGTCAACACCTTGATTATTCTGTGTAAGCAGTGATACTTTGTTTCCCTAAAGAAGTCATAGTTCAAGTTTGAGATCACTAATACTCTGGAGCAGAGGTTGTTATTTTACCAAATGGAGGTTCAATGCATAGCATATCTTCATTATGCATAATAGTCTCCCTTCAATAAGTAAACTCTCTTATTTTAATATTAAAATGAGTGGAGGGATATTCGTGCATTTTAATATTAAAGTGCATTATTTCTTGTGAGATATCGGTTATGAATTGGCGAGAAAGTGGTTATTATTTTAGTGTAACTCTTGAAACCACTAATGCCATGATCTACCACTAATTACCCACTAAAGATTATATTTCGTAACTACTAACCCATGTTCTACTATTTTATTGTCCTACTATTGTGACGATCCAAAGGGTTTTCACCTGTTTTAAAAAAATTATGTATTTTCGAGGCCTTGAAAATCTCATTTAGAGTTGCCTCGAATTACGTGTGCAGTCCGGGCGCATAACCGGAAAGTTTAAATATAAAATCCTGTGAAAAATGCTAAGTTTTGATATTAAATGAATAAATTTTACTTTAGTCAATTTTTTGGGTAAACAGATACGGACCCATAATTTAACGGTTTCGGAGGGTTCGTAGAAAAATATAGGACTCGGGCATATGCCCGAAATCGAATTCCGAGGTCCCGAGCTTGAAAAATGAATTTTTTAAAGGAAATTGTTTTTTTGAAATTTTTAAGAAAAATTGAAATGAACTTGGATTAGAATATGTTGGTATTGGGCCCGTATTTTGATTCCGACGCCTGATACATATCTTATATTTAAAATGATTTTGTAAAATTTTGTTAAAATCAGACATCATTTAATGTGTTTCATACTTGAAATTTTAAATTTGAAACTTAATGAAGTTACATGCTTTCATTAATGTATTGGTAAATATCAAACCTAACCTAGTGTGGATTTACTTAGGATGATTAAAGATTTAATCTTAGTTGGTGGTCCCTTTGCTTCCGTATTGCTATGTTATTTGCTAAATTTACATGAACTTGAAAGGTTGCAGCCATTTTGAGACAATTTGTATCTATATGATTGTAGGTTGCCTCATTATGTGTGTTGGTTTGCTTTGAATGGATCCTTTTCAAACGACCTTCTCTCATTCTCTTCCATGAGCACTATTTGCATTCTCTGTCTAATTTGATCATTTTTAATGGTTAGACTTCTATATTAACATTCTTTCAACGAACAGTGGTGTATATTACTTAAATGGTCATTCAATTATTCTAAATTATCTCTTAAAATTGAACAATAAATTCATCGAACTATGCATATTACACTCAGAAAGTCACTCAACTAGATTTTCCAATTTTTGGATTACCAAATACCTATTTTACCCTCTAAATTATAAATATTTATCTTCTTTTTATTTTTTCTAAATTTTTAAATATTATGATATTTTATTTTTAATTTATATTATGAACTTACCTATAGAATAAATAAATTTTATATAAAATTTAAAAAATTAAAAATATTTAAGTAGCATCTATAATGCTGGAATAACATCATAATGAGCATAGTAAGGAAATTAATTAGAATAATTTATTCGTAATAATAATTTTAGTATTAGCAAAAAAAAATTTATTTTACATAATTCAGGATAAAAAAAATAAAGGTTGTAAAATATATATTTCATGCACGTAATATAAAAGTAATTATTTAAATTAATTTTTTTATAATATATATTATATATTCTAGAAAATTATGCTCAATTATATTATTATATTTCTATCAACTTTCAGACGACACAAAGTTATGTCACCAGAAAGTAGGGGGACTATTTGTATAAGGTAAAATATGATATGTTAAGTCTGCATGGAATATATAAAAGATAATGAGCATACTTTTTGTAATGTATATTATAAAAATATATTTGTTTAAATAATTATTCTTATATTACGCGCATGACATATATATTTTATAACCTTTATTTACTTTCATTCTGAATTATGTAAATAAATTTTTATTGTTAATGCTAAAATTATTGTTACGAAAAAAATTATTCTAATTAATTTTTTATTGTGCTCATTATTTTGTTATTCCAGCATTATAGATGCTTAAATATTTTTTATTTATTAGGTTATAAATAATATTTATTTATTCAATAGGTAAGTCCATAATATAAATTAAAAAGGGAAATTATAATATTAAAAGTTTAAAAAAAATAAAAAGAAGATAAATATTTACTTTAGAGGGTAAAATAGGTATTTTGGCAATCCAAAATTTAAAAAATCTGGTTGAGTGACCTTCTGAGTATAATAGACATAGTTCAATGACTTTGTTGTTACAAACGAAACAAAAGTAACTTTACGAGATAATTTATTATAGTTAAATGACCATTTGAGTAATGAATTTTGTAGTTCCAAATTCACTTATATTTGACGTTTCGGTCCGCTTAATGTGACATACTCTTAAGTTGCAGCTTCGGTGCACAATGATCGACTTTCTCTTGCAGTTTTCCTTCATAAAACTCTTTAAAGATCATGAAGTGTCATTTTTGATACAAGTGTTGGCATAAACAATTTAATTATATGATCCACCATATTGAAAGGCAATCTGGGTGATGTAAACATTAGCTACTTTTACCGCCAAAAAATGTATGGATGAGGAGGCAGAAATGGCCGTGGGGATTGGAGGTGTTTTGTTCCATATGAAGAAGAAGCTGAGAAAGCAACGTTGGCCTCTCAATTGGCCAAAAATGATTCTTGTTCATCAGAAGCTATGGTTGCTCAGTACGTGCATGGGAATGGCGTTTAAGAGTGATGAAGATGCTTTTGAGTGTTACAGCAAATTTACTAGGAGAACGGATTTTCAGTTAGGAAAGAACGATCAAGATTGAGTCTGCACCCTTGAGGAAGAAATCAACTTGTCGAAGGAAGTTGTAGATGGGGTTTTTCAATGGTTTGTCGTGCAATTCACTAATGTTCATAATCATGAACTCTTAAGAGGATGATCAAGTGCGTCTACTTATTCCAGCTTATCGTAAAATTCATGAGGTGGATCAAGAGCGAATTCTTTTGCTTGCAAAAGCTGGCTTTCCAGTACATTGCATCCTTAAGGTTGTATGGGACCAAATAGGATTTAACTATTAGGGGCCGAGTACGATTCTCCCCACGCCCATATAATAGCAAGGGTACGGCCCTTTCTCACGTTTTTTACAGCAAGGGAGTAGCGTCGATGTGTATATTTGGACGCACCCTCTTCAAGAGCGTCGGCGACCCCTCGACGGATTGTAATTTTAGTAAGAAAATCTCACCTCTATATAAAGGGGGGTTTTCTTTGTTGTAAGGAGAAAGTGTTATTTTCTAATAATACAACTTCTATCATTCTCTATCTATCATCCTCTCAATTGTGATCGTCGATTATCTTCATAACTTCTTCATTTCTGCTTATTTCAAATATTGTAACGACACTGATTGTACTTTGGGATATTTGATTACGATTACCCTTTCTATATTCTCAATTGTCTATAGCTCATAAAGTAACCGATAACTTTTGAGTCAAATAATTTGGTGTCGTCTGTGGGGATTTTGAGAATCAAACCAATAGTATCCACCCCAAGATCAACCAACCACCTCATCCATATCACACAAAAATCCCAGAAATGGCCGAAAACAACACCAGATCCAAAGCCATAATGGGGGTCACAACCAATCTTCTAAGCTCCCTTAATGAGGTTGGCGACGATACCGTCAGCAACACAAACCCCGGCACCGCACCAGAAATAGAAACCTCACCTTCTCCCACCGGGAATCTAGCAACCTTGCATGGCAAGGAAGCTTCCATATCCGCTGCAGAAGAAGCACCCTCGGCAGTTAGGAAATTGCTGGAGGAATGGTTAACAAGCACCCTGAGTGGCTTGGTCGAAGAATTACCGCAGGGCAACGTCAAAATAACACCAACGATGAGCATCACCACTACTGCGGACGAACAAGAAGAGACGCGAGCAAACAACCAATCCGCCGAAACACAGACCCGTGACGACACGTTGACCTCCTATTATTACACGGTATTTGTAAAATAATTCTGGAAATATAAATAAATACAAATAAGAATATGCATAAACAGAAATGAAGAAACCAATTCGAGCCCACTGAACTCACAGTGTTCCCTTAAGGAATTTAATCCCCTCCTAGTACCCAAGGTTATGGATTATTTCCTCCCAGGATAGAACGAATTACACACTGGTGTAGTGGTACTTCAAACCCCAGTGTTTTAGCGAACATAAAGTTTGGTAGCAAATCACACTTACTTTTTGCTTTGTTTGATGCTAAAAGTATACAGAAGAAAGGAGGAGAAACTCAGAAATTCGTAGTGAAATTCTGAGCAGAATAGTGTTATATTTATAGCCAAAAGTTGGGCTGAAATCTGAAGAGCCTCTTCAGAATTACTGTTTCTGCAAAATTGCCACAGCATAAATGCCATTGCATAAATAACTATTTACTCAATAATAAAGAGGGAAAATTGATAGGTAGTTAAGTTTCTGTTACAAAAACAGAAAAACTGAAATTTAGATTTAATATTAATATTTATTTAATATTAATATTCTGTTATTAAAATAAATATTTAATAACATTTCTGTTAATATTTTACTATTAACAAATAAATTTCGTCCTAAAAGTTAATCAATCGATCGATCATTTGACCAAATCCAAATCCAAATCCAAATCCAAATATGAATCTGTAGCCGTAGCCGAAGCCGAAGCCGAGCCAAGCTCAGCTGAGCGAGCGAGCGACGAAGGCGCGAGGCTTGCTTTCTTCTCAACTCTTTAAGATCTAGAAGAAGATCAATTGCTTATATGCCCATAAAAAACCTCTTCCTCTTCCAATATGGGACAATGCCTATTTACCAAGGAGGGGGAACTTGAAATTTCACTCAAAACTTCATTTCCCTCCATTTTCCATTCACCCTTTTTTAAATATTTAATATATTAAACCCTACAATACCCCACATGAATGGGTAATGGCTATATCACGGAAGTATGCATGAAAAATAGTGTGATTCGCAAGTAAGGGTTAATTGCATCTGGATAAGTAGGTTTGTTGAACTTTCCGTAGTGAACTTATGTCGGATATACTCGATCAATCGGTAGATTTGATATCTTTGAACCGTCGAACTTTTGTGTATACCTAGACAACCACAAGTCACACAACCAACCCTTAACCGTCTTTGGTTCTTATTGTTGTGTTCGTTTCAGCCATGAACACCGCCTGGTTTCATAAGTGCGTAGAGAACTGGCCTTACAAAATTCTCCTTGAAGCGGCTAACACTTCACACTTACATAGGTGATTCCTAAACGTGTCATCCATTAGATACACTATTCGATATACCCCATATCAAATTTAGAAATCACTAAAAAGCCTTAATGCTTTATCCTTGGTACTGAACATTGTCTTATAAGAGAATGGACCAAAAGTTTATTAGACAATTTTGAACAATCATAAATGACTTTGTTTGATCTCCTTAAACTTAGATCTTGGGATCTCCAGTCTTCTAGGTAGAGTTACCGCCACTATGACTTGTTCTTGGCCATAGTCCCATTCTCCTTGATGATTTCTCAACTACATCTCTAGTTAGGCCTTTTGTAAGTGGATCCGCCACATTATCACTTGACTTTACATAGTCAATCGTGATAATTTCCTCTAGAGAGTATTATCTAACGATTTTATGTCTTCGTCATATATGACGAGATTTACCATTATACATAACGCTCCCAGCCCTTCCAATTACCGCTTGACTATCAGAGTTTATGCATATTGGTGCCAAGGGTTTGGGCCAAAATGGAATATCTTCCAAGAAATTCCGGAGCCATTCAGCTTCTTCACCGGCTTTATCCAAGGCTATGAACTCAGCCTCCATTGTAGAGCGAGCAATACAAGTTTGTTTGGATGACTTCCAAGATACCTCTCATCCACCAATTATGAATACATATCCACTTGTGGACTTGGAATCAGTTGATCCGGTGATCCAATTTGCATCACAGTATCCCTCAATAACCACATGATATTTATTGTAGTGCAAAGCAAAGTCTTGGGTATTCACTAAGTACCCCAAAACTCGTTTCATGGCCATCCAATGAGATTGACCTGGATTACTCGTATATCGACTCAATTTACTTATAGCACAGGCTATATCTGGTCGTGTACAGTTCATGATGTACATTAAGCAACCCAACACACGAGCATAATCTAATTGTGATATGCTTTGGCCTTTGTTCTTTGCTAATGAAAGATTCATGTCAATTAGAGTCTTTGCAACTTTAAAGCCCAAGTGCTTGAATTTCTCAAGTACTGTCTTGATATAATGAGATTGTGACAACGCTAGACCGTGAGAAGTCTTATGGATCTTAATTCCCAGAATTAAATTAGTAATCCCAAGTCTTTCATATCAAACTTGCTAGTTAGCATACACTTAGTAGCATTTATATTGGCAATGTCATTACTCATTATGAGCATATCATCCACATATAGGAAAATAATGACTATGTGATTTGGATCATTTTTAATGTACACACATTTATCACATTCATTTATCTTAAACGCATTTGACAACATTGATTGGTCAAATTTCGCATGCCATTGTTTGGGTGCTTGTTTTAATCCGTAAATGTACTTAACAAGTCTACAGACCTTCTTTTCTTTACCTGGAACCACAAACCCTTCTGGTTGTTCCATGTATATTTCTTTCTCCAACTCTCCATTTAAGAAGGTCGTCTTAACATCCATTTGATGAATTTCAAGACCATAAATCGCAGCTAACGCTACTAACGTTCGTATGGACGTAATTCTTGTAACCGGAGAGTATGTATCAAAATAATCAAGACCTTCTCGTTGTCTATACCCTTTGACCACAAGTCTTGCCTTATATTTGTCAATAGTGCCATCATCTTTAATTTTCCTCTTAAAGATCCATTTAGAACCCAACGGTTTATTTTCAGGAGGAAGATCAACCAATTCCCATGTATGGTTGTTCAATATGGATTCTATTTCACTATTGACTGCCTCTTTCCATAACAATGATTCCGAAGAAGACATAGCTTCTTTAAATGTTTGTGGCTTATTTTCCAATAAGAAAGTCAAAAAATCTGGTCCAAATGAAGTAGACGTTCTTTGACGTTTACTACACCTTGGATCTTCCTCATTAAGTGTACTTCATTTTGCTTCTTCCCGAGGTCGTTTAGATCCTTCACTAATTGACTCACATTTTATACGGATATATATTTTCAAAGAACTCAACATTATCTGATTCTATAACCGTATTATTATGAATTTCGGGATTTTCTGATTTATGAACCAGAAATTGATATGCTTTACTATTAGTCGTATATCCTATGAAAACACAATCAGTGGTTTTCGGTCCTATTTTTACCCTTTTGTGTTTAGGAACTTGCACTTTTGCCAAACACCCCCACACTTTAAAATAATTCAAGTTGGGCTTCCTTCATTTCCATTATTCATATGGAATGGATTGTGTTTTGCTATGGGGTACTCGATTTAGTATTCGGCTAGCCGTAAGTACGGCTTGCCCCCACAAGTTCTATGGCAAACCAGAACTTATCAATAATGCGTTCATCAGGAACATGAAGGACGTTGTTCAAAGTCACCACTTTGTCGGAAGTCATTTTGAGAAATATCTTCCCACATCCTTCAATATTGGCCTTAGAATCATTTCCCATAGAAATCGTCTCGTCGGGTCCAACAGGAGCATAAGTAGCAAACGCTTCTCTAACAGCACAAACATGGCGAGTGGATGTAGAATCAATCCACCACTCTTTAGCATTTCCTACCAAGTTGCATTCGGAAAGCATGGCACATAAGTCATCAACATCGTCATGCTTTTCAACCATGTTTGCTTGACCCTTCTTCTTGTCTTTCTTCGGAGCACGACACTCCGTAGATTTGTGTCCGGGTTTTCCACAGTTGTATCAGTTTCCACTGAACCGCTTCTTTCTTGGGTTGTATTTTGGTCTAGAAGCCTTCTTCCTCTTTTTGTTCTCTTCAACAATATTTGCTCCCATTATTGTTGAGTTTCCACGGCCTCTCTTTTCAGCAACTTTATTGTCCTCTTCGATTCTCAACCGAACAATCTTCAAGGGACATCTCCTTTCATTTGTGTTTCAAGTAGATTTTGAAGTTCTTCCACAAAGGAGGCAACTTCTCAATCATTGCTGCTACTTGGAATGCTTCATTGATAACCAGACCTTCAATGAAATTTTCATTAGTGAAAATACTAAGGTTATTACTTTCAACATCAATATTAATTTGATTTATACCTTCAGCAAGGAGATCGTGAATAATCACTTGCAATTCCCGGACTTGGGTAATAACAGACTTGCTATCTACCATTTTGTAGTCCAAAAACTTTACAGCAACAAACTTCTTCAACCCGACATCTTCCATTTTGCATTTCTTTTCAAGTGCAGTCCACAGTTCCTTTGATGTTTCTACGCCACTGTAGACGTTATACAAAGCATCTTCCAGCCCGCCTAGAATATAATTCTTGCATAAAAAATCTGAATGCTTCCACGCCTCAACGACGAGAAAGCATTCAGTTTCTGGAGTTTCGTCGGACAACACAGGAACATCATCCTTGATGAACTTCTGGAGACTTAGAGTAGTCAAATAGAAGAACATCTTTTATTGTCAGCGCTTAAAATCAATCCCGGAATTTTTTTGGGTTTCTTCGTCGGTGCCAATGCTCAGGAGTTGTTCGGCTTGTTGAGGCATTAGCAGTCACCATTGGAACAACTTGGTTCTCATTCTCATTAGTCATTTCTGCAAAAGAATGACACAAATATTAAAATCACGTAGAATTTAATAGGGTACAAAACCACAAAGGTTTTACTCTTCCAGAAACAGTAAAAACAAATACAGAAATATTTTAAATTCCTTAAGCTTGTTATTACACGGTATTTGTAAAATAATTCTGGAAATATAAATAAATACAAACAAGAATATACATAAACAGAAATGAAGAAACCAATTCGTGCGCCCACTGAATTCACAGTGTTTCCTTAAGGAATTTAATCCCCTCCTAGTACCCAAGGTTATGGATTATTTCCTCCCAGGATAGAACAAATTACACAATGGTATAGTGGTACTTCAAACCCCAGAGTTTCAGAGAACACAAAGTTCGGTAGCAAATCACACTTACTTTTTGCTTTGTTTGATGCTAAAAGTATGCAGAAGAAATGAGGAGAAACTCAGAAATTCGTAATGAAATTCTGAGTAGAATAGTGTTGTATTTATAGCCAAACGTTGGGCTGAAATCTGAAGAGTCGCTTCAGAATGGCTGTTTCTGCAAAACTGCTACAGCATAAATGTCATTGCATAAATGGCTATTTACTCAATAATAAAGAGGGAAAATAAAGAGGAAAAATTGATGGGTAGTTAAGTTTCTATTACAAAAACAGAAAAACTAAAATTTGGATTTAATATTAATATTTATTTAATATTAATATTATGTTATTAAAATAAATATTTAATAACATTTTTGTTAATATTTTACTATTAACAAATAAATTTAATTCTATAATTAAAACCGAAATTAGAATTAAACAAAAATAAAGAACCAAATTCAATCTAATAAACTCAATAATCATCTAAAAATTCAATTTAAATCTACCAACATTACAACCAAGATTTAAGATGCAAAAATGATTGACTATAACATTTCTATATTAACAACTTAACAAAACACATGATTAAAGTATGAAAAATGAAGAAATAATCAAGAACATGATGAACAACAAAAAAAGAAACAAAATCAACCATATACTTATCTAAATCCGAAAATATACATATATATATAACATTTCTATATTAACAACTTAACAAAACACATGATTAAAGTATGAAAAATGAAGAAATAATCAAGAACATGATGAACAACAAAAAAGAAACAAAATCAACCATATACTTATCTAAATCCGAAAATATACATATATATATATAACATTTCTATATTAACAACTGGTCTATATATATACATATATTCGTAATATACATAGAAATGAAGTTCCTATATATATATATATATATATATAATATATCATCCGAAAAATAAAGATAAATAACTAAAAAAAATCTGTCCAAAAATGAAAATAACAACAATAATAATAAAACGAAATATATATACATATATACTACCCTAAAGCAATATATATATATGTCACGACCCGAATTTTTTCCCCTACATCGGGATCGTGATGGCGCCTACTCGTGGTAGCTAGGCAAGCCACTGTATACATGTCCGAAAAAATAAAAATAAATAATAAAAATAACGAGAAATATATTCTGCCTGAAATGAAAAAATAAAAAAAAATAAAAATATACATATATACATATAGTCATATATATTTAATATACCCATGTATACACGTATATACACAGCATATACATAGTATATACACATGCATAATTAGGGTTTTTATTACTTTATTCAAACATATATATATATATAACAACAACAACAACAACTACCCAGTATGTTCCCACAAAGTGGGGTCTGGGGAGGGTAATACGTACACAGGCCTTACCCCTACCCGAAAGGGTAGAGAGGCTGTTTCCGGCCGACCCTCGGCTCAGAAAAAGAGAGAGAAAATATATATATATATATATATATATATATATATATATATATATATATATATATATATATATATATATATATATATATATATATATATACCTCGCCGGAAAAATCAAAAAAGAAAGAAAGATGAAGAAGAAGAGCTCGGGACATGCTCGAAGACAACAACAACCATGGTGACTGGAGCTCGGCAGCCATGGATGGGCTGGAGCTCGGCAGCCATGGCCATGGTTGTCGGTTTTCTCGGCCAGCAGTGAAAGTAACGAGATGCTGCTCGGCTGCTGGCTGCATGGCTGCGAAGGGGAGACGGGGAGGGTGCTGGGCAGTGGGGGGTGCTGGGCAGTGTGGGGGTGCTGGGCAGTGTGGGGGGTCGGCCATGGTAGGGGGTAGGGGAAAGAGAAGAAGAAGAAGGAGAGGAAGAGAGGGAATAGTGAGTGTGGAGGCTTGTTTTTTGTTATGTGTATTTTAGGTTTAGGGTTAGTATGAATAGTGTATTAGTATATGGGTTATGGGTTATGGGTTATGGGTTTGGGTTATGTGGTTTTGGGTTGGGTAGAATAGGTTTGGGCTCAAGTTTAAAAATTAAGAAGAGGTCCAATTCCGGATTTATCTTCTATATATATATATATTTTTAAATTTTTATTTTTATTTATTATGAAAGAAAATGTTAAGATTAAATTATAAAAACCCAAAATTATCTTAAAAACACTAATTAACTCATAATAATAATTATCACACAAAATTAGACGTTAATTAAAATAAAATCGTACAAATTGGATATTAAATGCTAAAAATGCAAACATACATATTATGTGATTTTATAAATAAACTTAATTATTCCTAAGTATAAACTTGAATTTTATATACAAATGCAACATATTTTCATATTTTTTATTTATTTAAATAAATAAATATGCACAGATAAATGCAAACAATTCAAGAAAAATAACACAAAATTCACAAATATTGCAAACAACACAAAACTCTTTTATTTTGAATTTTTGGGAGTAATTCTCATATAGGGTAAAAATCACGTGCTCACAAATCCCGCCACAAGGAAGTCACGCATCTTGTGTGAGTTCCACCAAGAACGGGGACACAAGACCAAAGATTGCATAGGCCTACAATAGGATCATCAAAATATTAAACCAAAGATACCTAAAAGAGCTGCTCAGCGACAAGGGAAAGGCCAACTTCGCAAGCGGGCGAGAACAATCCCGCGGACCACCAAAGTCGCCTTCCCCGACACGGATAGTGAACATGATCGTCGGCGATGACACTGACCCTGCTATCAACCATGTCAAATTCACCAATACACACAATCTGAAATTGACTATCTCTCACGAATGGTATGACGACTTTGAAGGGGGTATCACCTTCGATAAGTGCTGACGGTTTGTGTTTTCCCCGTTATGATGCTTTAGTTATTACTTTACGTATTGTTGATACGGATGTCAAGAGAGTCATGATCGATGACAGAAGCGGCGGCTGTATCATCCATCTGAGAGTCCTTTCACAGATGGGACTCGAGGATAGGATAATACCCCGCTGCATAACACTAACTGGTTTTAACAATGCAATGGAACGTACATCCGTAGAAGTGATCCTGCCCGTCCTCGCGGGAGGAGTCACATTGGAAACAACTTTTCATGTAATGGATCATGAGCCAACATATAATGTCATCATTGGGCTCCCATAGATACATGTCGTGCGAGCAGTCCCATCGATCTTATACCAAGTGGTCAAGTTCCCTACCCCATGGGGGATATTCAGTATCAAAGGGGAACCACGTACAATGAAAGAGTGTTACAAGATAACACAAGACTGCGCCCACACCCGACAACTGAGGGGAGCGAGCGCGGAAGCATAGCAATTAGCCATGTCGGGGACTAAAACTGACTCGATGACCGACATCATCAGGGATCCAGACATTGTAGAAGCATGCAAATCAACAATCGAAGACCTCAATCCGATCAAGCTGGATAGCCACAACCCTAAAAAGAAGGCCTACATCGGCCGCGGGCTCGCCAACCCAAGTAAGTATCATGAATTCTTAACTAACAACGCAGACATGTTTGCCATTTCCCATGTAGATATGCTGGGGATTTTGCTAGATATTTCTACCCATAAACTAAACGTCGACCCACTGCATTCACCGATATAGAAAATTAGAAGAAAGTTCAATACCGCAATCAACGAGGCAATTCACGAGGAAGTAGACAAGTTACTCACCAACGGCTCTATCAGAGAATCGAAATACCCTCAGTGGGTCGCCAACATCGTAATGGTCAAAAAGAAGAACGGGAAGTTAAGAATGTGCGTGGACTTCACCGACCTGAACAAAGCGTTCCCTAAGAATTCCTTCCTTCTCCCACACATCGACCAACTGATCGATGCCAGCGCCGGACATGAACTGCTGTATTTTCTAGACGTATATTTTGGTTACAATCTAATCCTGATTCCAAAGAAGATCATGATAAAACAACATTCATCACGCACCAAGGGACCTACTGCTATAAAGTGATGCCCTTCGGGCTCCAAAATGCAGTGGCCACATATCAAAGACTGGTCACCAAGATGTTTTAAGGGCAACTCGATAAAACCATGGAATTTTACATCGACAACATGCTAATGAAGTTTGCAAAAAGGAGGATCGCATTAACCACTTGCAAGAGGCCTTCGAAATACTAAAAAAGTATGCGATGAAACTGAATCCTAAGAAGTGTGCTTCGGCGTGGCGTCAAGAAAGTTTCTAGGTTTCTCATATCCCAAAGAGGTATCGAAGTCAACCCCGACAAAATCAAAGCGATTTCCTCAATACCCGAGGTGCTAAACAACAAAAAGCAGGTCCAGAAATTGATAGGCCGAATAGCTGCCCTTTCCCGCTTCATCTCACGATCCTCCAACAGATGCCACAAATTCTTTAATGTCCTAAGAAAAGACAACGAATTCCAGTGGAACGAGGAATGCGTCAAATCCTTGCAAGAACTGAAAATGTATATGTCATCACCACCACTGCTGACCAAGGCGGATCCGGGCGAGCCCTTACTAACATATCTGGCCGTATTAGAAGTTGCCGTCAGCGCGGTGTTGGTTCGCATAATGAAAGATACACAATCCCATATCTATTACATTAGCAAAACCCTGGTAGATGTAGAAATACGGTATCTACACCTTGAAAAGTTGGCCCTGGCACTGGTCACAGCTTTAAGAAAGCTCAGACCCTATTTCCAATGCCACCCCATTAAAGTCATGACCACATTCCCCTTAAGGAGCATCCTACATAAGCCTGAACTATCAGGCCGACTCGCCAGATGGGCAATAGAGCTCAGCGAGCATGATATCACATATATCCCTAGGGCCGCCATCAAGTCACAAGTCCTCGCCGACTTTGTGGCTGACTTCAGCGCAAAATACTACCGGAGGTAGAAAAGGAAGCCATGCACTCCACCTCAAATACAGACCACTGCGCCCTCTATACATATGGAGCCGACAATGCCTCGGGATCGGGACTGGGAATCGTCCTCAAAGTCCCACGGGCGATATCATTCACCAATCCATATGATGCCCCGAGATGACTAACAACGAAACAGAATACAAAGCCGTTATTACAGGTATAAAGCTAGTCATCAAATATGGGGCCTGCCAGCTCGTCGTGCACCACGACTCTCATCTCGTGGTAAATCAAGTCACTGGGAATTACCAAATAAAGGAACAAAGATTGCAGAAGTATGAGGCAGAAATCCACAGGTTGATGACACAGCTCGATGAGTGCCACTTCGAGCAAGTTCCCAGAGCGCAGAACGTCGAAGGACAGTTTGAAAAAACTAGCTGCGGCTACCACAAACCTCAACAAAGAAAGCATTCTCACTCACCTCCACTCGGCAATCGATCATACAGAGGTACTCTCCTTACACTTAACCTGGGACTTCCGCAACCAGTTTCTATCATATTTACAGGATGGAACCCTTCCGCCCGACAAGACGGAGGCAAAAAAGCTCTGTATGCAGGCTGCCATATATTGCATGATAAATGACGAGCTCTACAAAAGGACCTTTGGAGGACCCCTGACCAAATATTTAGGACCCAATCAAACGACACCGGTACTAGAAGAAGTACACGAAGGCCATTGCGGCTAACACACGGGCAATCGAGCACTTGTATGCTACCGAATACGAGCCAGATATTACTATCCTACTATGAAAAAAGATGCCGCAGAGTACGTCCACCGATGTGAAAGATGTCAAAAGTTCGCCCCGGTGATACACCAACCGGGAGAACCTCTCCATTCGATTACTTCCCCTTGGCCCTTCATCAAATGGGGAATAGACATAGTCGGACCGCTACCCGTCGGACGAGGAAAGATACGATTTTTATTAGTTTTAACTGACTATTTCTCCAAATGGGTAGAAGCAGGTGCTTACGCCCAAATACGCGAGCACGAGGTCACCGCCTTCATATGGAAGAACATCATCTGCCGTTTTGGCATCCCCAAAGAGATCACTTGTGACAACGGGCGATAGTTCATCAGTCAGAAAATGACCAAATTCTTCGACAAATGGCACATTAAAAGGGTACTCTCAATACCGTATCATCTTGCCATCAATGGTCAAGTGGAGTCATCCAATAAGACCATACTGAATATATTGAAGAAGAAACTTGAAGATGCCAAAGGGCTGGCCTGAACTGCTACCAGAGTTTCTATGGCCACACAGGACCACCCCTAAATCTTCCATGAGAAACGCCTTACTCACTGGTTTACGGAACAAATGCCGTCATACCAGTCAAAGTAGGCGAGCCAAGTTTAAGGTACTCACACACAAGCGGAGCAGAAAATGATTTGAACAGATTCCAAGACCTCGATGAAGCTGAACAAAGGAGAGATGGCCCACATTAGGATGGCAGCCCAAAAATAGCAAATCGAAAGATACTACAACAAGAAGGCCAAATTTTGACCACTCAAAGTAGGCGATTACGTCCTCAAAGCCAAGACTATTGCATCCAAGGACCCCAGCGAAGGAAAACTAGGGACCAATTGGGACGGACATTACAAAATTACTGTGAGAGCAAATAAAGGATCGTTTCGATGTACAAAGAGGCTACGATCATCCATAACACATAAAAGGCTAAGGCACGTCTATAATGCATGACATGCTAAGGTTTTCTCCAACGCATAAAACACTAAGGCCGTCTACAACGTACAAAGAGGCTATGACCATCCATAAAGCATAAAAGGCTAAGACCGTCTATAACACATGAAATTCTATGGCCGTCTACAGCGTACGAAGAGTCTACGGCCGTCTATAACGCATAAAAGGCCAAGGCCATCTACAATGAATAAAAGGCTAAGGCCGTCCATAACGTATAAAAGGCTAAGGCCAATATCAGAGCGATCGACTCAGTTCGATCAACCCTACACGATCAAGACCATTGAAAAGGTCACAACCACCCTAAAACAAACTAACGACTAAGGCCAAAGTCGCAGTAATTGATTCGGTTCAACTACGACAAATCGATTCGGCACAACCAAGATTTCTAAAACAACCACAATCATTCTAAGGCAGGCAAAAGTATGAAATCATTACCATACTAGGCCGATTTAACCTGATCATGACAAATTAACTCAACAACAATCGATACTACGCATACTGGTACGACAAACACGCAAAATAAAAGGTACAGAAAGAAGACGTGAACACTAAAGGAATGATTTCCATTTACTCTAAAAAATATATGTACAAACATTTACAAGAATCTTGTCCCCCTGGCTGCAAAATCACAACAACAAAATAAGAATACATCCTAACTAACGCCACCCTATTCACCGCCATCACCCTGTTCGCCATCGCCTCCCGGTTCGCCATCACCAGCCGGCCTGTCACCACGCTCACTACCGCCCTCGGCTCGGAATAACAAAGAAATCCAGGACTCCGTACCCAGTTGATTCACATTTGCAAAGGTACATCCCGCCGGGCTCGAGGAATCAGGGTTATACCTACAAGTTTCTCCGGCGACCCGAACGAGACGGCACTAGTCCGCAACCTCCGCCTCGGTAGCCCTACCAATGGCGTGCAACTCTTCAAAAACTATCAGCCTGGCCTCAGCATACATCCACATGTTGTGTGCCTCACTAGACACACCGTAGGTCAGTCCGGTCACTGTCGCCTGCTTGATAGCGTCAACTTCAACTGCCTTGGCTTTAAGCTCGGTGGTTAAGGCATACTTTGGCATGCAATTCAACGGCCTCCGCCACTGCCCCACGGTCGATCTCCAGCTCATCCTCCATCGACCGAAAGAGATTCTCCAGCTTAGTATTTCGAGCCACGGCAGCCATTATATCCGTATCTGCTTGCTCCAACTGAGCCACACACTCTCACAGTCGAGCTTCTGACTGCTCCAAACCCTCACGAAATATGCAAAACTGCGGGTCTTGGGCATAGATATCCGCCAATGTTTGATGCTTAGTTCGACACTCTCTTTACTTCTTTATTGCCCTCTTGAGGGTGGCGGTCTTCCTTTGAGCGCGTCGGCCCCTCTCCACTTCCAAAATGAGGGTCTAAAAAGGGAACACAACCTAAGTCAGTGCAAGTCTAAAGTCCTACACTAAGTCCTTGTCGCTGACATCTTTTAGAGTCTCAGTCTCGGCAGCCGCGCACAGCAAAGTCATGTCTGATGCGGCCCGCTCACTATCCAGCAATAGGTTATATCTTATTGGGATCACAATTCGACGGTTAGGCCCCACCACCGCCATTCCCACCGGAGCATGATCCACTCGCGGCATGTCCGCGACTGTTGGAGCCCGACCGGAATCCATTCTTCCATCGCCAGCATCGGTTGATATGTTTCCTCGTTCGACTCTTAGGAAGGCAATATCGGGTACGACCCCCCTCATAAGGGTCACCCTCTCCTGGCGAATAGGATCGCACATCAAGATCAGCCTCGATTCAGGACGGCGGGTAACCGCCTTCCTGCGCTCTACGATTATGCCTTTGCCGAGAAGCAGTCGACGCCTCTTCCGCTCCGGCTGCTCTTTGCCTTTGGAAGCCTCCTTTTCAACACAAGGAGATGGAGGCGAAGGAGTCACCTCATTCACAGATTTGACTACCGGCTCGACCACAGGCCGAGTAGCCTCAGGAACGTCCTTGATAGAGGGTTCCAGGGTCGTATCCTCGCCTTCAGAACAAGAAACATCGGAAGAATCCTCGCTAGAGGCCTCTACAGTTGCATGCTCGCCCTCAGGCTGAGTGATTTTAGGAACATCCTCATCCGAACGCTCCCGAGGTACATACTCATAATCAGATTCCACCAACGCGGGAGCTACAATATTGCATCTTCTCCTTCTACGAGGGGCACTTCGGGCTGCCAATATATTGACAAAAGAAAGGTAGGTCAAGAGACGACACCAGAAAATAAAATCACCAAACTGAAAAGTTGGTGCAGTACCTGGAAAACTATATTTTGTGATAAATGCCGCCACGTCCGGCATTCCTCCGGGAGAGGGATCACTTTCTCCACCCACGATCTTATATCTGGTACAAGTCGGAGTGGAGAAACTCTAGCTGCAAAAACATGAAAGCAAGAAAGGTCACAAAGATTGAACAGACGTAAGCATAGGAAAATGTTAAGTGCATAAAACGACACTCACGTTCGGGATTCCATACTTCTGGGAACCCTTTTAGCCAAAAATGGCGATTGGGCTTGTAGTTCGCTTGGACAACAAGACCTTTCACACCATGGTTTCTTAGCTGTAACATTATCCCGCTCATAAAACCAGAACTAAATAGTTGCAGCAGATGGTGTATTGTAACATTAAGCCCGACCCACTCAGCATAAGTGGTCAGTATGCGACATATCTTCCACGTGTATGGAGTGAGTTGGGCCGGACATACATTGTAAAACCGGTAGATCTCCTCCGCCAAAGGGTATATAGGAAGACTACACCCAATGAAAAAGGGGTATTCATAAAATGCACAGAACCCTGGTCTGTGCACGTTGGCGAAATCCCCTCCAGCCAGCCTCATATTCACTGTATCCGGAATCTGGCAGGACTCACGCAAATCATCCAAATGTGAGCTAGAAAACTTAGAGTGACTCCATGCAGGAGTTACGCATTGTATGCAGCTCTCGAGGAAGAACATTATCTACGGAAAGGGGAACAAGGGGTCTTCGAGCCTTTTTCCCACCATCCGAAGATGGTGGAACCCCAGAAGGAGACTCATCTCCTCTTCCTTCATGTTTTCGGCCTCGTCTTTGCATAATCAATATTTGTCCAATAAATAAACACGTCAACGGTTGGAGAAACTAACTCCGAAGAAGGCTCGAAGAGTTTAAACGCAAAAGTTACTAAAAGCCCTAGCAAAAGACAAAAATAGGAAGACAAGGTCTGAGAAGTCCGAAAGATAGTAAAACTAAAACCCTCTTCCTATTTATAGAGCCTCAATACACTGGAATCGAAGAGGTAAGCATCAGAAAAGAGGTGGGAAATCGAAACGTCAAATCCCCCTTGATCTGTCTTGGGAGCAGTTGTAATTATGATGCATGCCGGAAATAACGTCAATTCTAAAAGTGGGCCACGTGTCAATGCATAATCAACTTTTTTACCCATTGCACACATACATCGAGTACGTCTCCAACGGGTGGAGGGACTAACTGTATGGGACCAAATAGGATTTAATTATTAGGAGCCGAGTACGATTCTCCCCGCGCCTATGTAATAGCAAGGGTATGGCCCTCCCTCACATTTTTTACAGCAACGGTGTAGCGTCGATGTGTATATTTGGACGTCCCCTCTTCAAGGGCGTCGGCAACCCCTCGACAGATTGTAATTTTAGTATGAAAACCTCACCTCTAAATAAAGGTTTTTTTTGTTGTAAGGTGAAGGTGTTATTTTCTAATAATACAACTTCTATCATTTTCTTTCTATCATTCTCTCTGTTATCCTCTCAATTGTGTTCGTCGATTATCTTCATAACTTCTTCATTCTTGCTATTATTTCCAATATTATAACGACACTGACTCTACTTTGGGGCTTATTATATTTGATTACGATTTACCCTTTCTATATTTTTGATTGTCTATAGCTCATAAAGTAACCGATAACTTTTGAGTCAAACAAAGGTGCTTGAACTTGAAAAGGGTATTCACGGCGGTCAACTTCCATTCTTGGAAAGAGATGTTAGAAATTTTGTTCTAATGCTTACTTCCTCTATGATGTTACTCTTAGTGAAAGCGACAAAGTTGAGAATATTGCTTGGTCGTATGGAGATGTTGTTCATGCGTACGGCATGTTTGGGGAAGTAATTTATTTTGCACACAATGTGTAGGTCTATAACATATGTCATGCTTTTTGGGGCATGGCTCTACATCAACAATCTTGGAAAAGTTATCTTCTTTCGTTGTGCTTTGCTGCAGTACGAGACCCCTGGTTCATTCGCCTAGGCTTACAGGTTTAAAGTCACAATACTATGTGATTACTTGCAATTCTTCTTTGTAAGGTGCCTAACATTGTCGACAAATTTGGTGAAGAAAAATGGGATAGGAGGTGCCTAACATTGTTGACAAATTTGGTGAAGAAAAATGGGATCGGAGGTGCCTAACTTGGTTAAAAAATTTGTTGAAGAAAAATGGGATAAGAAGTGCCTAATTTTGTTGAAAAAATTATATGACTAAATGCATCTTATTTGTAGTAGTTTGATGAAAATTCTTACTATAAATAGAGGCATCCATTCATCGTTTCTAACACACCAAAATAAAGAGAGAAGCAACATATAGTTAGTGAGAGTAATCCACAGATTGTTGTCTGTGAGATAATTAGTGAGTGATAGTAATATTATAATGAAGTGTGTTAAATAAAGAGTGTTATTTCTTTTAAAATTGTAGTAGTTTCTTGACACTACGTTGTATTATTATAGTGATAATATTGTTCCACTCGGGTATTGTATTTTACCCCACTATAATATTTGGTGTTATTGTCACTCTATTGTGTTATTATTATTTGCTGTGGATATTATTCTTGGGCGAGATTATTTATTTTTTCCCAACAACGTGGTATAAGAGCCATGGCGAATAATGGTCCGCTATCTTTTCAGTATCCCCATCTCACAAAAGATAATTATGAGAAATGATGTCTACGTATGAAAGCCATTCTTGGCTCTCAGGATATATGGTAAATAGTAGACAGAGGGTATATAAACCTGATAATGAGGAAGCACTGCCTCAAAATGAAAAAAAAGGTCTTAGCAAAGACAAAGAAGAAGGATCACAAGCCCTCACGCTCATCCACCAATGTTTGGATGATGCCATGTTTGAGAAGGTGGCAGATGCTACTACCTCAAAGGAAGCTTGGGGGATTTTACAATATTCTCTTCGAGGATTTGACAAAGTGAGAAAGCTAAAACTTCAAACCCTAAGGGTTGATTTTGATGTTTTAAAAATGAAAGATTCCGAATGCATCTCGGATTATTTTTCAATAGTGAAAACTATTGTAAATCAACTAAGAAGATACGGGGAGGACATAAAAGATGTCCGTATGGTAGAAAAGATCCTCCGTACTTTAACAACTAAATTTGATTTTGTGGTGTGTGCTATTGAGGAGTCTAAGATTTAGACTCTATGATGGTGAAGCAATTGGAAGGTTCTTTACAGGCCATGAAGAAAAGATCAAAAGGAGACAAGAAGTGCCATTGGAGCATCTTCTTAAAACTCAGGCATCATTCAAGAATTATGGAGGTGAAACAAGTTATCGAGGAGACAGACGAAGTAATGGTAAAAACTTCAACAATGAAGTTAAAATCCACCAAACATTCAGAGGTCATGGTCGTGTACAAAGAGGGGGACGAGGACATGGATACTACCAAGAAATAATGGATAAAGGTATGACAAATCAAAAATTGAGTGTTATAATTGTCATAAATTTGGTCATTACTCTTGGGAATGTCGTAGCAATGTTGAAGAAAAACTAACCTTGTTGATGACAAAAAAGAAGAAAATTAGTCAACGTTGTTGATTGCACTCAAGGAAGAAGACAAAAATGATTGCAGCTCGTAGTATTTGGACAATGGAGCAAGCAATCATATGTGTGGATGCAACGAGAAGTTTGTATAGATTAATAAAACTGTGAGAGGTAATGTTTCCTTTGGAGATACCTCAAAGGTTCACATCAAAGGGACATGTACGATTCTGATCTCCTGTAAAGATGGTAATCACAAGTTAATTCAAGATGTTTATTATGTGCCAAAATTAAAAAGTAATATTTTAAGTTTGGGCCAACTTATTGAAAAGGAATATGACATCCACATGAAAATATGCATCTTTGGCTTAGAGATTCAAGTGAAATTCTAATTGCTAAAGTGCATATGGCAAAGAATAGATTGTTTTCTCTGAATCTTAAAACAATTGATACAAAGTGTTTGAAGGCTAATGTGCAAGATGAATCACAGTGTTGGCACATGTGATTTGGTCACTTAAATTTTGAAGCGCTCAAATCAATGGGAGAAAAGAACATGGTGCATGGTATACCATCAATAAACCATCCAAATCAATTGTGTAAATCTTGTCTTCTTGGAAAACATGCAAGGAGGAGTTTTCCAAATGAGGCCATGTCAAGATCAGCCAAGCCGCTCCAGCTTGCCCACACTGATGTGTGTGGACCAATCAATTCACCTTCTTTTGGTAAAAAAAAAATACTTTCTGCTTTTTATTGATGACTTTAGTAGAAAGACTTGGGTTTATTTCTTGAACCAAAAATCTGAAGCTTTTGCTACTTTTAAAATTTTTAAAGTACTTGTGGAGAAAGAAAGTGACTCTGAAATTAAAGCTCTAAGGTTCGATAGAGGAGACGAATTCACTTCAAACGAATTTAATGACTTCTGTCAACTTCATGGAATTCGTCTCCCTCTAACGGTACCTTATTCACCTCAAAAAAAGGGTGTTGCAGAGAGAAAGAATCGAACGATTCTTAATATGGCTAGATGTATGTTGAAATCTAAAAATATGCCCAAGGAGCTTTGGGCCGAAGCTGTCTCTTGTGCAGTTTATTTGAATAACAGGTCTCCAACAAGAAATGTTAGAGATCAAACGCCTCAAGAAGCATGGAGTGAAAGAAAGCCAAGTGTCAAGCACTTGAGAATCTTTGGGAGCATAGCCTATGCTCATGTGCCACATCAAGGGAGAGTAAATCTTGACGATCGAAGTGTCAAGCATGTGTTTGTTGGCTATGACACGTATTCAAAATGCTACAAAGCTATACAAACCCAAGCAGCGGCAAAGTGGTGGTAAGTCACGATGTTGAATTTGATGAAGAATTGGCATAGGATTGGGAAGCTCAGGAAGAAACTTCATATGATTTTCTTCCATACTTTGGTGATGAAGAAGAACTAGAGACCATGGAACCCGCGCAGGATACAACTCCACCTCCTTCTCCAACCAATATTGCATCTCCATCTTCTCAAGAAAGTTCAAATGAACAGCCACAAAGAACAAAAAGTATTTAAGAGCTCTACGAGGACACATAAGAAGTTACTAATTTTGATTTTGTATGTAGTCTCTTTGCTGACAGTGAACCAATGAACTTTAATGAAGTTGTTACAAAAAAAAATGGAGAAGAGACATGGAAGAGTAGATCGAGTCAATAGAGAAGAACAACACTTGGGAGTTAACTACTCTTCCTAAGGGCCATCGAGCAATTAGAGTGAAATGGGTATACAAAATAAAGAAGAATGTTGATGGAGATGTGGAGAAATACAAGGCATGACTTGTGGCTAAAGGCTACAAGCAAAGGTAAGGCATTGAATATGAAGAAGTATATGAACCTATTGCCCGCATGGAGACGATTTGTTTGCTGATCTATTTAGCGGCACAAATGAAGTGGAAGATCCATCAACTAGATGTCAAGTCGGCCTTTTTGAATGGCTATCTTGAAGAAGAAGTCTATGTTGAACAACCATTGGGATTTATGGTTAAAAACCACGAAGATAAAGTGTTACGATTGAAGAAAGCTTTACATGGATTAAAGCAAGCCCCACAAGCATGGAATAGTGACATCGACAAGTATTTTCAAGACAATAGATTTACTCGTTGTCTCCATGAATATGCTCTTTACCTTAAATTTCATACTAATGGAGATATCTTACTTGTTTGTCTTTATGTTGATGATCTTATATTCACGGATAATAACCCAAGTTTGTTTGAAGCTTTCAAGAAAGATATGTCCCGTGAGCTCGAGATGACAGACATAGGGCCCATGTCATATTACCTGGGCCTAGAAGTAAAGCAGATGGAGGATGGAATTTTCATATCTCAAGACAACTATACAAAAGAGATATTGAAGAAGTTCAACATGCTTGATTGCAACCCTGTGAACACACCGATGGAAAGTGGGACAAAATTGTACAAGTTTGATGAAGGAGAAAAAGTGGATCCCACATTCTTCAAAAGTCTTGTGGAAAGTTTGAGGTACTTGACTTGTACCAGGCCAGATATAATTTTTGCAGTTGGAGTAGTAAGTCGCTTCATGGAGGCTTACTAGAAGAATTCTTCGTTAACTAAAAGGTACGATTGACTTTGGGTTATTTTATTCTTATTCTAATGATTTCAACCTTGTGGGATATTGTGATAGTAATTATGCGGGAGATACTGATGATAGAAAAAGTACAACTGGTTTTGTAATTTTCTTGGGTGATTCTGTTATTTCTTGGAGTTCAAAGAAATAACCCATAGTTACTCTCTCGACTTGTGAAGCCGAATATATAGCAGCAACATCATTTGCCTGTCATGCTATTTGGCTAAGAAGAATATTGAAGGAGCTCAATTTGCCACAAATTGAGGCTACAAAGATTTGTATTGATAACAAATCTGCACAGGCACTTGCGAAGAATTCGGTGTATCACGATCGAATCAAGCATATAGATACAAGGTATCATTTCATCAGAGAGTGCATTGCCAGTATGGAAGTCGAGCTCAAATATGTGAAGTCTCATGATCAAGTTGCAGCCATTTTTTCAAAGCCTCTAAAGTTTGAAGATTTTCAGAGATTGAGAACAAGACTTGGACTGAAGAAGAAAAATCAAAATTAAGGGAGAGATTTGTGAGGTGCCTAACATTGTTGACAAATTTGGTGAAAAAAATGGGATAGGAGGTGCCTAACATTGTTGACAAATTTGGTAAAGAAAAATGGGATAGGAGGTGCCTAACTTGATTGACAAATTTGTTGAAGAAAAAATGGGATAGGAGGTGCCTAACTTTGTTAAAAAAATTATATGACTCAATGCATCTTCTTTGTAGTAGTTGGAAGAAAACTCTTACTATAAATAGAGGCATCCATTCTTCATTTCTAACACACCAAAATAAAGAGAGAAGCAACATATAGTTAGTGAGAATAATCCACAAATTATTGTCTGTGAGATAATTAGTGAGTGATAGTAATATTATAGTGAAGTGTGTTAAATAAACAGTGTTATTTCTTTCAAAGTTGTAGTAGTCTCTTGATACTACTACGTTGTATTATTATAGTCAGTGGCGAAGCCACATATTGATAAGGGTGGTCAACTGACCACCCTTCGTCGAAAAATTACAGTATTTACGTAGGTAAAATATTACGTTTTAGAAGTATATTATACATATTGAACACCGTTTGTCGGAATTTTTTTCTACTTCTTTTAAATTTGAACACCCTTGAAGAAATTTTTAGCTTCGTCACTTATTATAGTGATAATATTACTCCACTTGGGTATTGTATTTTATCCCGCTAAAATATTTGGTGTCATTGTTATTCTATTGTGTTATTATTATTTGCTGTGAATATTATTCTTGGGCGTGATTATTTATTTTTTCCCAACAGTGCTTTGCTGCATTACGAGACCCCTGGTTCATTCTCCTGGGCTTACAGGTTTAACGTCACAATACTATGTGATTACTTGCAATTCTTCTTTTTGATCCCTTTTTTCCTTTCTTTTGCTACTCTGCTGATATCTTGCATTTTTGTCATTTATTCCTAGGCCTGCTGAAAGGAAGATTTCACAGACAAATATAACTGATATTGACTCTGGACTCCAGATGCTTTAAGAAAGAAGTGAACTACAAAACACAAAGCACATCATTTCTGTATGGAGTAGTAAATTGTCTGGACTCTCCAAAAATATTGTCTAGTACGTGACTGATTCTCTAAAAGTAGTGCATTTTTTTAAGATCAGATAATGGTGCGGCAACATTTTTTGAGAGTCCGTACAACATATATGGAGATGGAGTATCCTACCAAAAACATGGAGTTGGTTCTCTCTTTTGCTTGGACCAAGGTATGCAGAATTCAGATGGAGGTTGAAGTGTTATATCATTTAGATAGTCATAGTCCAGAAGATTTTGAATATGAGTGGAACCAGATGATTTCGCGGTTCAGGCTCAACTTTCTGGTTTAGTTGGGCAACATCGTATGTAAAAGGCCGTTTTTAGGCACAAATTTTATCAGTGTCTTTTGTGTAATCTGTAGATGCATTCTTGAAGGGATTTTTCAACATGCAGACATGTTCGCGCAGCTTTTGTAAGAAGGTATAAGAGGAAACCTCATTGCTTCCTTAGTTCCTTTGATTACAAGATCGCTTTGATTACATGCAGGGAGAACTTAGAAAAGACTCATCAATGAGGTGAAAAATTTGCCAGCTACTGATGGAGTGGCATGAATTCAACTCCTTCACCCGCTAATACACATCATTGGTTCTTTGTAATACTGCTTGTTAGGATGTGAGACAAAAAGAGACTGTACAAACATGTGCCTAAGCTTTTTTTGTCTGCTTGGTTCCTCAGTCTTTACACTGCTGTAGTTCACTTAAAGACAGTGAAATGGTGCAGAATTACACTGAAGAGGAGTTGTTGGCTCATTTGAAGTTAGTAGTTTTTTATAATCCTTTTACGAAGGCTCTTGTTTTTTGTTATAAGGCATATGGTTCTCAGTTGCTTTCTACCATGAAATTCTGTTGTTTAGATTACCTTATTAACAAAAATAATCTCAGCATAAAACTCCGTGTAAGTTATAAAATGTTTTGTTAGTGTACATGAAAAAGTAATTGCGTATTCTCTGGCCTTATTAAATTCTGCAGTACCAATAGCGGCATAAGTTATAAAATATTTCGTTTCATCGTTTGTGTTCAAGAAAAATAATTGCTGTATTCTTTTCTTATTAAATTCTGCAGTACTAATAACGTCACAAATTATGTGAGAGGATATTCCTCTTATTAATAAGAGACAGTTTGAGGAGCTTGGGGGTCATCCAGGGCTTTTTGGGAAGACTGAAACTATTTTTAGGGTTATTTTGGAAAAACTGTAAATATTTTAATTTATGTGTATATCTCTAAAAAAAAAATTAGCGCTGCACCAGCTAGCCTAACACACTGTTCATACTTGAGAACTTGTCCGTTCGAGGATGAATGGTTGTTTTAGAGGTGGAGAATCTGACGACCCAAAGGGTCATCACCGTATTTCTCCCTTTTTTTGCGCTTCCGAGGTCTTGGAAACCTCACTCTCAATTGCCTCGATGTGCGTGTACAGTCCAGGCACAAATCCGAAAAGTTTTGTGTTAAGATATATGAATTCTATGCAAAATTTGAAGAATTTTGATATTAATATTGATACAGTTGACTTTGGTCAACATTTTTGGTAAACGGGTCCGGATCGGTGATGTGATGGACCCGGGAGGTCAGTAGAAAAATATGGGACTCCGGCATGTGCACGGAGTCGAAATCCGAGGTCCAGAACCCCGGTAAAAGAATTTTTTCGTTAAATTATTTTTTGAAATTAATAAGGAAAAATAGAAATGAAAATGAGTTAGAAAATATAGGTATCGGGCTCGTATTTTGGTTTCGATGCCCGGTATAGGTCCTAAATATTGGTTAAGCGCTTCTTGTGAAATTTGATCGAAATCGGACAACGTTTGACGTGTTTCGGACCTAAATAGCTAAATTTAGAGGTTGATGAACTTTGAAAATGAAATCTTGAGTTTTGGGGTTTGATTCTTTATTTCTGATGTTATTTTAGCGATTTGATCGCTCGAGCAAGTTCGTATGAGGTTGTGGAGTTAGTGTGTGCATTTGGTTAGGATCCCCGAGGCTCGGGAGTGATTTCGGGGGTGGTTCAGGTTGTGTTGGGCGCCATCACGACCGGGATTGGGGTCGTGACAATGATGTTCTATGCGATCGCATAGATCCTTTCGCGATCGCATAGTGTAAACTTCAGGAGACCAAAAATGTGTTCTATGCGATCGTAACACTCTTTGTGTGATCGCATTGCCCAGCCTCCCATACCTATGCGATCGCATAGAGCTTTTCCCTAGCCCAATCACATTTACTCTATGCGTTCGCAACGCCTTCCGCGATCGCATTTCATTACCTCCTTACCCTATGCAATTGCAAGGCCCAGTGATTTTTTCTTAAAAACAGAACACTTACACGGGATTTCTCACAAAATTTCATACGAGCTCTTCTCTTCCACCCTCATTGTCAAGTTCCAAGCTCCCATTCCTCTATAACTCTTTAGGTAAGTCTTCCTAACATCATTTATTTTATTATTTCTTCACCTAATTATAATTAATCCTAGCCCTAAGCCGTGGATTCAAGGTAGAAAATGGGGGTTATGGGTAGAACTAGGGCTTGTGGGATTTTGGGTGATTCAACCTCAATTTGAGGTCGAATTTTGAAACAAATCATATATTCTAACTCGTGAGGTTATGGGTGATTGGAATTTGGTCCGAGCCTCGAGTTTGGACCATGTGGGCCCGATGTCGGATTTTGCTATTTTTGGAAGAATAATGGGAATTTCATTTCTAAGCTATGGGATTATGTTATTGAGCCCTAATTGATGTTAATAAATTAAAAATGACTATATACCATTGTTTCGGAGTCGGATTCTAGAGGAAAGGCGGTGCTAGAGGATTGATTGCTATTTTCGGACCGAGGTAAGTGTTTGATCTAATCTCGGCTTAAGGGAATAGGATTTGAGTATTATTACCTGCTATTTGCTAAATGATCAAGTGTGGTGTGTATTCGCATGGTGACGAGTATCTATACACCGGCGTCTAGTATGACCGTGAGTCTTGTTTGTACTTGTTTTTGGGTATATTTTGAGAACTATTCCTAGCAATTGATGAATTAGACATGATGAGTTAGTTGAGGAACTAATTATGAAACGTGAAAATTCCTTGGAGCTTTGGCTCAAATGGTAGTGATCCTATGAAGTCAAAATTGTAAGAATTGTGATGAAATGTGGTTAAATCCCTTGTCGGGATGTGTAGCCTATGATTGTTGTTGCTCCCTTATCCGGTTGAGCGTTATATGTATTCTCCATTATTGAGATGTTTGGGCTGCTAGCGGTACCCTTATTGGGTTAGATCGTTATATTGCCGAGTTTTCCCTAAAGAGGAACTCATTGAGAGAGACTATATGAATTATTCATGGTAATTATTGGGATCGTGTGGCACGCCATTCACTTATATTATATTTATTGGGATCGTGTGGCACATGTCGTCCCCTCATATTATATTTATTGGGATCGTATGGCACGCCGTCCACTTATATTATAATTATTGGGATCGTGTGGCACGCCGTTCACTTATATTAGATGAAATGGGATCGTGTGGCGCGCCGTCCACTTATATTATAATTATTGGGATCATGTGGCGCACTGACCACTTATGAAAGTAAATAATGTGAGGCGGGCCGACCACTTATGAAAGTAAATAATGTGAATTTGATTTAATGTTGTCACAGATGACCTGCTCTCATTGTTCATTATCTTCTGAGCATGTTCCCGTTTCAGTTGTATACCTTCATATATAATCATGTTGTTCTTTCTGTTGTCGTTGTATCTATATATATATATATCTGCACAGATTGATTTTAGTAAGTCCTGTCTAGCCTCGTCACTACTCACGTGACGACGGACCGGATCGTCACAGTCGGTTGTGCTGATGCTACACTTCTATGCTTTTTGCACGGTACTGGAGAAGTTTTTGTATCACAACAGTAACATGTCGAGTGGGAGCTGAATTCAATACAGGGACTATGAGGTAGCCTAGCCGGCGTTCGCATGCCGAAGTCCTTATCCCTTATTTCAGTTTGTTTTTATTGTACCAAAACAGACTTATGTATTTTCTTTCATTCGGACTTGGTTACAGTACTCTATAATAGTCTGTGAGATAGCGACACCAGATTTCGGGGTAGTGTTATGTTTAGTGTTTCCGCTGTTTGATTTCTTCTTTATTGATTTTTTTAAAAATATTCGCAATGTTTAATTATTCTAGTACCTTCTGTCATTAAGGTTCGGTTGGACTAGCTTCGATTGTAGGCGCCATCACGACTCCTGATGGTGGGAAATTAGGGCCGTGACAAGTTGGTATCAAAGTTCTAGGTTGCATAGGTCTCGCTACTCACGGACAAACAAGGTAGAGTCTGAGGGATCGGTACGGAGACGTCTGTATATATCCCTCAGAGGCTATAGGAGTTAGGAAAAAATTAAGTTTTGTTCTTTCTTGTCATGCGATTCTATTTCTCAAACACCGATTGTCCTTCTATTCTGCTCTCTCGTAGATGGCGAGAACACGTGCTTCATCTTCCACCGCATGGTAGCCCGAGCCCATAACTGCACCCGCGAGGGGTAGAGGCCGAGGTCATGGGGTAGAGGACGAGGTCGTGCCAGAGGCCGAGGCCAGGGCAGAGCCCAGCCCCAGGTAGCCTTTCTAGAGGTGGAGCCTCATGTTGACTATGATGAGGAGGTTCCGGCCCCAGCAGCACAGGCATGTCCAGCTCAGGTCCTAGGAGGAGTCGTGATCACCCCATAGTTTCAGGATGCTATAGACATACTAGCAGGCTTTATGGAGAGTGTCTCTAGAGCGGGGTTGTTACCAGCCGCACCAGCCACTTCTCAGGCTGGAGAAGGGGTTCAGACTCCTGTTACACGTACTCCGGAGCAGGCAGCTCCTCAGGCCCATTTCCCAGTGATTCAGCCAGCCGTGGCAGTTCAGCCGGGTCGTGACAAGTTGGTATCAAAGCCATGACTTCTGATGCTTTGTGGAGACTTGATCGGTTCTCCAAGCTATTTACCACCACCTTCGGCGGTGCTTCATCCGAGGATCCTCAGGATTTCCTATTCAGTTGCCATTGGGCATAGTGGAGACTAATGGGGTCAAATTTTGCACCTTCATTTTTGCACCTTCAGGCTTACAGGATCCGCCAAGACTTGGTAGAGAGATTTTTGTCTATCTAGACCAGTAGGGTCTCCAGCTTTGACATGGGATCAGTTCACACAGTTATTCTTGGAGAAGTTTCTCCCCGTCACTCAGCGGGAGGCACTTCGCAGGCAGTTTGAGTGCCTTCAGCAGGGCACCATGACAGTTACTCAGTATGAGACTAGATTCATTGACTTGGCACGCCATCACTACAAAAAAATAGCGTTTAGCGACAAGAGATATTCCGTAGCTACTTAACGACGGATTAGCGATGCATTTTGTAGTGAGATTTCCTTTCAGGAGGTGTCCATTGCGGCTCGAAATGTTGAGATAGCCCTCGCACGGGGAGGTTGTAAGATGTCGGATAAGAGGCCTCGTCATTCTAGTAGGTTCAGTGGTACCTCGTCCGGAGGTAGGGATTCTTATGGTAGAGGCCATTTACCGAGGCCCTTTTAGTCAGCACTACAGCTTTTCCATGGTACTCCAGGTGGTGGTGGTTCTCAGCAGCAAGCTTCTGGGGAGGACATTCGGGGCGACAGGGCCATCAATTGCAGCAGCAGAGGGCTTGTTATGGTTGTGGTGACCCCGGCCACATTGTTAGGTTTTGCCCTCGAGCCTCGGGCAGCTCTTAGCAGTAGGGTCCTCGCCCCATGATTCGGGCATCAGGTGATCCACAGCTTGCCCAGCCAGCCAGAAGCGAGGTAGAGATTCTAGAGGTGGAGGTAGGGACCGTAGAGGTGGAGCTCGGACCGGTAGAGGCAGAGGTCAGCCAGTGGTTGATCGTCCTAGAGATGCAGTTCGGGGGGGTGGGGCCCAACCCCATTTTTATGCTTTGCCACCTAGGCCAGAGGCCTAGTCTTCCAATATTGTTATTACAGGTACTATTCTGGTCTGTGGCAGGGGTGCTTCAGTGCTATTTGACCCCGGGTCTACATTTTCATATGTGTCGTCTTATTTTGCACCTCACTTGCCTATGCCTAGCGATGCCTTGGGTATTCCTGTATATGTATCTACACCAGTGATTGATCCTATAGTGGTTGATCGGGTCCATAGTTCCTGTATAGTAGTGTTTGAGGGTCTTGAGACCCGTGTTGACCTATTGCTTCTAGACATGGTGGATTGATGTTATATTGGGGATGGATTGGCTGTCCCCGTATCATGCGATATTGGATTGTCATGCCACAACTGTGACTTTGGCTTTACCGGATATGCCCCGATTAGAGTGGAGAGGGACTCTAGGACATGCCTCCCGCAGTATTATTTCTTATGTTAAGGCTCGACGCATGGTCGAGAAGGGGTGTCTAGCTTATTTGGCTTATGTTCACGACTCCAGCTCAGAGGTTCCTTCTATTGACTCGGTCCCTATTGTTTGGGAGTTTCCAAAGGTTTTTCCTTCAGACCTGCCGGGTATGCCGCCCGACAGGGATATTGATTTTTGCATAGATCTGGTTCCAAGCACGCAGCCCATTTCCATCCCGCTGTACCGTATGGCGCCACTTGAGTTAAAAGAGTTAAAGAAACAATTGCAATACTTGCTTGAGGAGGGTTTTATTAGACCCAGTGTTTCGCCATGTAGTGTGTCGGTATTGTTTGTCAAGAAGAAGGATGGGTCAATAAGAATGTGTATTGATTACCGGCAATTGAACAAGGTTACAATCAAGAAAAAGTATTTGCTACCGAAGATTGATGATTTGTTCGACCAGTTGCAGGGTGCAAAGGTGTTTTCCAAGATAGATTTGAGATCGGGTTATCACCAGTTGAGGATTAGGGCGTCCGATGTCCCTAAGATAGCATTCCGCACTCGGTATGGGCATTATGAGTTCTTGGTCATGTCATTTGGGTTGACCAATTGCCCCCAGTAGCATTTATGGAGTTGATGAACCGAGTGTTCAAGCCTTATTTAGACTTGTTCATGATTGTCTTCATTGATGATATTCTTGTGTACTCCCGCAGTCAGGAAGAGCATGACCAGCACCTCAGAGTTGTTCTTCAGACTCTGAAGGATAGTCAATTGTATGCCAAGTTTTTAAAATGCGAGTTTTGGTTGAGTTTTGATTGAGTTCAGTCATGTCGTATCAGCTGAGGGTATTCAGGTAGATCCAAAGAAGATTGAGGCAGTTAAGAATTGGCCTCGACCAGCTTCAGCGATAGAGATTCGTAGTTTCTTGGGGTTAGCTGGTTATTATCATCGGTTCGTGGAGGGATTTTCATCTATAGCTGCCCCAATGACCAGGTTGATCCAGAGAGGGTGCCCAGTTCAGGTAGTGAGATGAGTGCGAGGAGAGCTTTCAAAAGCTCAAGACAGCCTTGACCACAACACCAATATTGGTTTTGCCCTCAAGTCCAGGACCTTACACTATTTATTGTGATGCTTCCCGTGTTGGTCTTAGTGCAGTATTGATGCAGGATGGCAGGGTTATTGCTTATGCTTCGAGGCAGTTGATGATCCATGAGAAGAACTACCCAGTCCATGATCTAGAGTTGGCAACCATTGTTCATGCCTTGAAGATTTGGAGGCATTATTTATATGGTGTGACGTGTGAGGTGTACACGGATCACAAGAGTTTGCAATACTTGTTCAAGCAGAAAGAGTTGAATTTGAGGCAGCGGAGGTGGTTGGAGCTATTGAAGGATTATGATGTTACTATCTTATACCACCCGGGTAAGGCCAATGTAGTGGCTGACGCATTGAGTAGGAGGTCAGCCAGCATGGGTAGTCTTGCATATGTTTCGGTCAGCTAGAGACCACTTGCCTTGGATATTCATGCCTTGGCCAATCGGTTGGTGAGGTTGGACATTTTGGAGCCTAGTCGAGTATTAGCTTGCACTGTCTCCCGTTCTTCATTATTGGAGCGGATCCGTGACCGACAGTTTGATGACCCATATTTGTGTGACTTAAAAGACATTGTGCAGCGTGGAGGTGCCACGAAGGTGACTTTGTATGCATATGGTGTTTTGAGATTGCAGGGGCGAGTATGTGTGCCTAATGTTGATGTCATTCGAGAGTTGATCCTAGCGGAGGCCCATAGTTTGCGGTATTCTATTCACCCGGGCGCCGCAAAGATGTATCAGGACTTACGGTAGCATTACTGGTGGCGTAGGATGAAGAAAGACATTGTTGCATATGTGGCTCGGTGTTTAAATTGTCAGCAGATCAAGTATGAGAATTAGAGACCCGGTGGTGTGTTTCAGAGGATTGATCTTCTCGAGTGAAAGTGGGAGCGGATTACCATGGACTTCGTTACTGGACTTCCTGTGACCCGGAAGAGATTTGATGCTATTTGGGTCATTGTTGATAGGCTGACTAAGTCAGCGCATTTCATTCTTGTTGCTACTACCTATTCCTTAGAGAGACTAGCTGGGATTTACATCTGAGAGATTGTTCGTCTTCATGGGGTACCGACATCTATCATTTCGGATCGGGGTACACAATTTACCTTGCACTTTTAGAGAGCAGTTCAGCAAAAGTTAGGCACCCAGGTTTAGTTGAGTATAACATTCCATCCTCAGATAGACGGTCAGTCCGAGAGGACTATTCGGATATTGGAGGATATGCTCCGAGCCAGTGTTATTGACTTTGGAGGCTCTTGGGACTAGAGTTCTTGCCTTTAGCAGAGTTTGCCTACAATAACAGCTACCAGTCCAGTATTCAGATAGCACCTTATGAGGCGTTGTATGGTAGGCGGTGTCGGTCTCCGGTCAGATGGTTCGAGCCGGGAGAGGCTCGGTTGTTGGGTACTGATTTAGTCCAGGAGGCCTTGGACAAGGTCAAGATTATCCAGGAGAGGTTGCATTCAGCTTAGTCTAGGAAAAATAGTTATGCGGATCGCAAGGTTTGAGATGTGGATTTCATGGTTGGTGAGCGAGTATTACTTTGTGTATCCCCTATGAAAGGCGTGATAAGATTTGGAAAAAATGGCAAGCTTAGCCCTAGATATATTGGTCCATTTGAGATACTTGATCGAGTGGGAGGGGTGACTTATAGACTTGCCTTTCCACCTAGCTTATCAGCTGTACATCCAGTGTTTCACGTGTCTATGCTCCGGAGGTATCATGGTGATCCTACCCACGTGTTAGATTTCAGTACTGTCTAGTTGGACAAGGATCTATCTTTTGAGGAGGAACCGGTAGCTATTCTAGACCGGCAGGTTCGACAGTTGAGATCGAAGAGTTTTTCTTCTGTGTGAGTTTAGTGGAGAGGTCAGCCTCCTGAGGCATCGACCAAGGAGTCCGAGTTTGACATGCAGAGCCATTATCCTCATCTATTCCCTGACTCAGGTACTTCTTTCTTTTGTTCGTTTGAGGACGAACGATTGTTTTAGAGACGGAGAATGTGACGACCCAGAGGGCCATCACTTATTTTCTCAGTCATTTCGAGCTTTTGAGGCCTTGAAAACCTTATTTATAGTTGCCTCGATTTGCGTGCGCAGTCCGGGCACGAAGCCGGAAAGTTTTTGTGTTAAGATATATGAATTCTATGGAAAATTTGAAGAATTTTAATATTAATATTGATACAGTTGACTTTGGTCAGCATTTTTGGTAAACGAGCCCGCACCGGTGATGTGACGCTCCCGGGAGGTCCGTAGAAAAATATGGGACTCGGGCATGTGCCCGGAGTCGAAATCCGAGGTCCAGAACCCCGGTAAAAGAATTTTTCTGTTAAATTGTTTTCTGAAATTAATAAGGAAAAATGAAAATGAAAATGAGTTAGAAAATATAGGTATCGGGCTCGTATTTTGGTTCCGACGCCCGTTACAGGTCTTAAATATTGGTTAAGCGCTTCCTGTGAAATTTGGTCGAAATCAGACGTCGTTTGACGTATTTCGGACCAAAATAGATAAAGTTAGAGGTTGATGAACTTTGAAAATGAAATCTTGAGTTTTGGGGTTTGATACTTTGTTTTTGATGTTATTTTAGCGATTTGATCGCTAGAGCAAGTTCGTATGAGGTTGTTGAGCTAGTGTGTGCATTTGGTTAGGAGCCCTGAGGGCTCGGGAGTGATTTCGGGGGTGATTCGGGATGTTTTTGTACTTGAAAATCTGGTATTTAGTTGTTGTTGGTATGTGGTATGATGTTCTATGTGATCACATAGATCCTTCCGCGATTGCATAGTGTAAACTTCAGGAGCCCAAAATGTGTTCTATGCGATCGCAACACTCCTTGTGCGATCGCATTGCCCAGCCTCCCATACCTATGCGATCGCATTGTCCCCCTCGCGATCACAAAGAGCTTTTCCCTGGCCCAGTCGCATTTACTCTATGCGTTCGCAACATGCCTTCCGCGATCACATTTCATTACCTCCTTACCCTATGCGATCACAATGCCTTGTATGCGATCGCATAGGGCATTTTTGCCTAGTGGTTTTTCTTAAAAACAGAACACTTACACGGAATTTCTCACAAAATTTCATACGGGCTCTTCTCTTCTACCCTCCATTGTCAAGTTCCAAACTCCCATTCCTCCATAACTCTTTGGGTAAGTCTTCCTAACATCATTTCTTCATTATTTATTCACCTAATTATAATTAATCCTAGCCCTAAGTCATGAATTCAAGGTAGAAATGGGGGTTATGGGTAGAACTAGGGCTTGTGGGATTTTGGGTGATTCAACCTCAATTTGAGGTCGGATTTTGAAACAAATCATATATTCTAACTCGTGAGGTTATGGGTGATTGGAATTTGGTCCGAGCCTCGAGTTTTGACCATGTGGGCCCGGTGTCGGATTTTGCTATTTTTGGAAGAATGATGGGAATTTCATTTCTAGGCTATGTGATTATGTTATTGAGCCCTAATTGATGTTATTGAATTAAAAATGACTAGATACCATTTTTTCGGAGTCGGATTCTAGAGGAAAGGCGGTGCTAGAGGATTGATTGCTATTTTTGGATCGAGGTAAGTGTCTGATCTAATCCTAGCTTGAGGGAATTTGACTAGAGTATTATTACTTGCTATTTGCTAAATGATCGAGTGCGGTGTATGGGCATGGTGACGAGTATCTATACACTGGTGTCCAGCATGACCGTGGGTCTTGTTTGTACTTGTTTTGGGGTATATTTGAGAACTATTCCTAGAAATTGATGAATTAGACATGATGAGTTAGTTGAGGAACTAATTATGAAACGTGAAAATTCCTTGGAGCTTTGGCTCTAATGGTAGTGATCCTATGAAGTCAAAACTGTAAGAATTGTAAATAATGTGGTTAAATCCCTTGTCGGGCCTATGATTGTTGTTGCTCCATTATCCGGTTGAGCGTTATATGTATTCTCCATTATTGAGATGTTTGGGATGCTAGTGGTACCCTTATTGGGTTAGATCGTTATATTGCCAAGTTTTCCCTAAAGAGGAATTCTTTGAGAGAGAGTGCATGAATTATTCATGGTAATTATTGGGATCGTGTGGCACGCCGTCCACTTATATTATATTTATTGAGATCGTGTGGCACGCCGTCTACTTATATTATATTTATTGGTATCGTGTGGCATGCCGTCCACTTACATTATAATTATTGGGATCGTGTGGCACGCTGTCCACTTATATGAGATGAAATGGGATCGTGTGGCACGCCGTCCCCACTGTCACACCTCCTTTTTTCACACACATACAACGTAAATGTGCCGCTGTTTAATACTACACCCCGAGAAGGGATATAATAATAATCGGGGAAGGAGTTTTTCCACTTAAAGGACAGTCGGAACGAGATTAATTTATTCAATTATTCAGAGTCGCCACTTGGGAAAATAATGGTGTCCCAAGTCACCGATTTAATCCCGAACCGAGGAAATTTATGACTCTGTATTACAGTCTGCGAAACTAGAAACCTGGATAAGGAATTCTGTTAACCCGGGAGAAGGTATTAGGCACTCCCGGATTCCGTGGTTTTAGCACGGTCGCTCGATTGCAATCTTTGTTTTTATCTGATTTCTTTATATATTTCAATTCATGTGCTTTTAATGTTCCGCTTTTAGTTTTAGAAGAATTGCGACATCACGAAAACACATTTCGAGTCACACCGCAACCGGTACGCCTGTGACTTTAATGCGCCTCAGTTTCGCCGAGAGTAAGATTTGGGTCACATAAATGCGCACCCGTAATTAGGAAAGTATTTTATTTACAAATCGTGCCTAAAGAGTCTATCGTGTTGTTAACTTTGTGAAAGACCGTGAAATTCACTAAACGGCCTTCCCGAGTCTACATTTATATAATAATTAATTAGGGCCCCGTGTATTTGATCTTCTATCGAGGCTCATCTCATATATTGTTTAAATGGCAATCCTAAATCCACTACGATTATTTATATATATATTTTTTAATTAAAAAAAACATCCTAGTTAATTAACTAATTATAACATATGAAAGACCATTACTTTTGAATTTATTTAGTTGAATCCAAAACTCGAATAAGGACTATAGTCCTCACCCAAAACCAAGGCATGACCAGTAGAGTTCTAAAAGGCCCAATCATGTAGTTTCAATAAAAAATGGCCCAACAATTAATTAACTAGCTGAATTTGCACGGCTTTGCATTGTATTTTTTTTGAAATTACATTAATACCTACCCCTTGATCTTACTTTAGATCCATGTTTCACTCAATTCAAAAGAAAAACATAGGCGACCAACTATTTTATTTATCTATCTCTTAGTGATTCCTACATGTTGTTAAAGATGACAATTAGATTGGAAACATGAATGCGAATTTAACAACAGTGATAACTACTTGGTTGCATTATTTTGCTTAATACATGTACATGAATAGGTTAATGACCCTAAACTCAAAAATACGCTAGCTATTTTTAGGCTAATTCAAACTATGTTTGTTTACTCACAAATCGCATTACCAAGACTATTTATTGCTTAACATAACAAGGGCTTACGTACTGATTATTAGTTCAGTTTCCAAGTTGTAAAATATAACTGTCATATAAATTCGAATTATACTACACTAGTAACGAAAGTTAACCAAAATAAAACTACTAACTACATGGATTCATCTTCTCGTAACATAAAATCAATTCACAATCCACAAGTCAAAAATAGTCTCAAAACAGTACTATTACAGTCCAATGTACATCAGATAATACAAACTGCTATTCTAGTTATAATTAAACATGAATAGCTAAGTTGAACATTAAGAGCTGATAATGGTTCTAAGGAAACTCAAATGAACAGATAATAACTCTTCCTTATTGATTCTCCAAATTGTTCATACACATAGATCAAACTTTCAGATCATTAAAGGCTATGAAGGTGTACCTGGAATTTTCAAATAAGAAGGGAAATGAGATTCAATCAGCAACAGATGACAAGCAGTAGCAATGAACAACAGCAACAGCGAAGCAACAGTGCACCAAACAGCAAAATCCAAATGTAATTCAAACAGTCGATAGCCCAGGACCAATTGTAGCAGAACCAAACAGTCACACCAAGACCAACAAATAAGGATTTCAAGCAATCTATGCAATGATTTTTTCCCGAATCGAGGAAAAGAATGACTCTATTTAACAGTCCGCGAACCAGAAATCCGGATAAGGAATTCTATTAACCGGGAGAAGGTATTAGGCATTCCCGAATTCCGTGGTTCTAGCACGGTCGCTCAACTGTCGTGTTTGGCTTATCTATCTGCTTTTTTACAGTTATGTACTTAATGCAAGTTAATACCCCTTTACCGCTTTTATTATTGGTTGTGATTTACGAAAGAGAAAGTTGCTTAAAAATATGCTTTCGAATCACGTCACATGAAATGCACCCGGATCCTCAACATATTCTTATTCAACATTTCGGGGTTTGGATTTGGGTCACATGAAATGCACACCCGTATTTAAAAAGGTAAAACTAAAATATGCGCCTGGATTGACTACTTATTTACATTTGTTGAGAAAGGCGTGATATTCGTTAAGAAACGACGCATCTCGAAACCTAAGTATTTATATGTACATTTATGACGGCTATGTGATTAATGTAACTATTGGGCGAGGCGTACCTTTGATTCAAATCTAAAGCGAACTACATCTCACTGTATCTTACTTAAGAGTTGATTCCAACTTACTTAAAACTTGCTACGAACCACATCGCATGAAATGCGCCTGTGGTTCATGACATGCTTTATTTACTCTTGCCCGAAATTGGGGTCGGGTCACATGAAATGCACCCCCGACTCTTTTTAATCTAATTACGTCATTCCGTTGAGTAACAACTCCCTAGCTAATCTTGCTTTTAACATAAGGTCTATCATTTAACAGGTTTGGAGATTATACACATGAGTAGAGAAGATTGAACAAAGATACAACAGACTAATTCGGGTTTACGTGCATATCTAATGATAGTGTATCTTTGGTCTAGCTACATTTTCCGTAACAAAACTAGCAATACAAATTTAATTGAAGAATAACAGAATGTAATTAAACATAAGAACTATAAACGACTACATGTTTCAATAGACTTTATGCACAAGCTTCAAACTTCATTCTTTTCGTACCAAGGAACTACAATAACAGAGGTGTGTACCTGGAATGCGGAAGAACAAGGAAGAGTGAGCAATGGCAATACAGCAACCGCAACAAGAACAGTAACAGGAGCAACAATCAAAGACCAACCAACAGTAAACCAACAGCAATAACAACCAGTGAACCAGCTACAACCCAACAACCAACAGTAATCGAACTTTATCAATTACTGAATTAGTGACTAAAACTTGAACCCAGGCAGCAATAAACAACCAGGCAGCAACAAACAATATCCAAATCAATGGAACAGTGACAGCCAAACCAGGTTCCCAAGAGCAGACCACAAGAGGCAAAACAGTGGTCGATCAACAACAACACTCAACAGACCAGTTACAACCAAGTAGCAATAAACAGACCCAACAGCAACAAAAACATCCAACAGTAGCAAATGAACACCAACACAGCAGCATACACTCAAAACCAGCAACAATAACTAACCCCGGCAGCAACAACTACAAACCAGCCAGCAACCAATAGACCAAGAGCAATCACAAACAACCAGTGGCAGCAAATTGGACCAGCAACACCACAGACCACAAACAGCAATATCAATCGACCAAGAGCAACAACACACAGCAACAACAACAATGACTAACAACAGCAAATGAACACCAACAGCAACAAACCAGCGACCAAATACTCAACCACTAGATAGAAACACACGAAACTGCCCAGACCAATGAAACAATAGCCTCTTTTGTATCTTTGTATCTGTGTATCACAAGGTGTTCTTGCTTGCCTATATTTCTCTCCAGGTTTCTCTCAGTGTGCTCTCTGAGGTCTGTATGTATGCATGCTCTCCAAGTACTGTTTTTGCTCTCCCAGATGCTCTCAAGTGTCTGTATGAATCTCTATCAATATCTATCCTATAGGTTCAGTTTGATGCTATATTTATAGCTAAAAGTCCCTCCAGAACACCTGCCCCTAAGGTTACCATCACCCTGCCCACTCCCAACTCTGCCAGACCCATCAAATTCCCTGCATTCCCCACTACCTACTGTCCAAAGTATGGACTCAGCATTAAACAATGCTGGTGGCAGTGAGCCTCAGTGGGATGCCCTGCTGTGCTCAGTTCCACTAGCCCTTGTATGGGTGTGTGATTTAAACAATTAACTTATTAACTACAACCAATTACCCCCTTTAATCTGAATCAAACAGTGACTAAACCTACACCAATGAATTGCATCAGGCAGATTCAGGGATCAAGGAACTAATCAAAAATATGAATTAATTGCTTGACGACTTTAATCACATTGAACCTATGATTCGTTTTAACTACTGAAAACAGCGGGAATTGGCCAAATAAAAGGCCTCAAAGGAGGATGACAGGTCGACTGTTATGAAAAATTAGAAGCATGCTAGATGAGAATTGAAACAATGAATAAAACAAACACACATATTCACACAATCGAATTAAAACGACCAAAGAAGGATGAATACCTCAAAAGAAAACTGCCGACCCAAGCTTTGAACCAAAATGTGGAATTATTGAAGCCAAACGGGCTTTAATCAAGATGTTCTCGATTGAGAACACCTAGACTAAAGTCCCTTGGACTTCAATTGTGGCTAATCCGGCTTGAATTGAGTTTCTTCAAAATTAGGGTTCTTGGGCTCGGATTTGGGGCTTTTGCATTTTTGGTTAGATTCGAAGCGAACCAATGTCAATGGGAGTGTGGGGGAGGTGTGAGGAGACTGTGGTGTGAGTTTGGGGTGATTTGGCATAGGTTCGAGTTTGACTCGAATCTTCAAATGAAGATTCGAGGAGCTCCGGCAAGATTCGAGGTTAGTGGAGGCCGGATTCGTGATGGGGGAGGTGAGGGGAAGGTTTTGGCATTGGTTTGGTGGTGATTGGCCTACCGGAACCGCCGTGAGGCGATTTCCGGCAGGCGGAGTGCGGCGGAGGAGGGCGGCGTTACACCGGACTTTGAGAGCTTCTGAGGGAGATGAAGGGAGAGGGGGGGTCTGGCTTGGGGGGGCGGGGTATGGAAAGGAGTTTATATATGTTTTGAGTAGTTAAATCCTGATCGTTGGATCAAACTTGATCAACGATCAGGATCCTCTCACTTAAACCAAACGGTGCCGTTTGGTTAAGTCCTAGGCTGGATGAATTTTGGAATTAACGGATTAATATGGGCCGTTGGATAATAAAATCCAACGGTCCAGATCAAGCGTTACATAGGCTGAAGCTGGACGGATATTTGGGCCGGATCAGAAGCAATTCATTTGGGCCTGGCTTTTAGACTAAATTTGGCCCAGCTCGGATCTTCATGAGGTATTATATGCATATGTGTATATATATATATATATATATATATATATGTATATATACATATATATATATATATACACACATATGTATATATACCAACCTATAACACCGCTGTTCTTACTACAACTAACGCACACAGTTACATATCACCCAAAAATGTAAATCACATGACTTCGATATCAAACACTGAAAATGCAAAGCCTAGCATATATTTTTGTATTTTTAATTTAAATAAATAAACGTGCACACAAAAGATAAAATTAACACAAAATCACACAAATCATGCCCGACACGAAACTATTTTTATTTTGAATTTTCTGGGAGTACTTCTCAAGTAAGGCAAAAATCACGTGCTCACAGCTGCCCCTCTTTGCGCGTAAACACGCCGAGTTTTCGTGCAAAGATAAATGAGCGGATATAAGCGATTTTTGCCTATCCGAACACTCCGTATGAAGCATTTTGGAAAAGTTTTGACCGAACCTTGCTTCGAAGGTCTCCTACATATCCCTGGCTAAAAGGGAATCAGGTCAATGTAGTTCGGGAAGTTCTGGTAGCTGGGACTACCATGACTGTTGCGATCTCGTTGTTACTGCTGTTGCCGCTGTTACTGCTGTTACCACTGCTCAGCTGATTTCCTTGTTACACCGCATTAGGCAACGAAAAACAAGAAGCTAGACTAAGTTACAGTACTACAAGTTCTTATCTATCCTTTTTAACTTGATCTTGTCGCGCTCCTTGCCATCCTGTCTGACTTGGCGTTCCTTCCGATGCTTCTTCTCTTCTTATGAACTTGGATTCATGCCGGAGATTTATGTTACATTCTACCGCTTTCCTCTGCCAAATTAAACAGGATCGCCACTCCATTCTCCGGGCGGGCTCCATGGACTTCGATTACTACTTCAAAATTAAGTCGCCGCTCCATTCTCCGGGCGGGCTCACGACTTCGACTACAACTTCAAAATTAAATCGCCACTCCGTTCTCCGGGCGGGCTTCCGACTTCGACTAACTTCAAAATTAAATCGCCACTCCATTCTCCCGGCGGGCTCCCTGACTTCGACTACACTTCGAAATTAAATCGCCACTCCGTTCTCGAGGCGGGCTCCCTGACTTCGACTACTGCTTCAGAATTCGATCGCCACTCCGTTCTCCGGGCGGGCTCCCGACTTCAATTACAACTTCAAAATTAAATCGCCACTCCGTTCTCCGGGCGGGCTTCCGACCTGACTAACTTCACAATTAAATCGCCGCTCCATTCTCCAGGCGGGCTCCCTGACTTCGACTACTACTTCGAAATTAAATCGCCACTCCGTTCTTCGGGCGGGCTCCCGACTTCAATTACAACTTCAAAATTAAATCGCCACTCCGTTCTCCGGGCGGGCTTCCGACTTCAACTACTTCAGAATTGAATCGCCACTCCATTCTCCAGGCGGGCTCCCTGACTTTGACTACTACTTCAAAATTAAATCGCCACTCCATTCTCCGGGCGGGCTCCCCGACTTCAACTACTACTTCAAAATTAAATCGCCACTCCATTCTCCAGGCGGGCTCCCTGACTTCACTACAACTTCGACATTAAATCGCCACTCCGTTCTCCAGGCGGGCTCCCTGACTTCAACTACTACCTCAAAATTAAATCGCCACTCCATTCTCCCGGCGGGCTCCCTGACTTCAATTACAACTTCAAAATTAAATCGCCACTCCGTTCTCCGGGCGGGCTCCGACTACACAAGATTAATCGCCACTCCATTCTGCAGGCGGGCTCCCTACTTCAAAATAGTATCGCCACTCCATTCTCCGGGCGGGCCTCCGACCTTGACTACAACTTCAAAATTAAATCGCCACTCCGTTCTCCGGGCGGGCTTCCCGACTTCAACTACAACTTCGAAATTAAATCGCCACTCCGTTCTCCGGGCGGGCTCACGACTCTACTCGAAGTCGTCGCCACTCCGTTCTCGGGCGGGCTTCGACTTCACTACAACTTCGAAATTAAATCGCCACTCCATTCTCCCGGCGGGCTTCCGACTTCAACTACTACTTCGAAATTAAATCGCCACTCCGTTCTCCGGGCGGGCTTCCGACTTCGACTACTTCGAATTAAATCGCCACTCCATTCTCCGGGCGGGCTCACGACTTCAATTACAGCTTCGAAATTAAATCGCCACTCCGTTCTCCGGGCGGGCTCCCTGACTTCAACTACTTCAAAATTAAATCGCCACTCCGTTCTCCCGGCGGGCTCCCCGACTTCGACTACAACTTCAAAATTAAATCGCCACTCCATTCTCCGGGCGGGCTCCCCGACTTCGACTACAACTTCAAAATTAAATCGCCACTCCATTCTCCGGGCGGGCTCCCGACTTCAACTACTACTTCAAAATTAAATCGCCACTCCATTCTCCGGGCGGGCTCCCTGACTTCAACTACTACTCACTGATTTCATCCTATCTTGATTACCTTCCTTTGCCTCTTGTACCCTATCCTTGTTTCTGCGTTACCTCTCGGACCACCTTCTCTTCTGAATTATTCTGTCTTGGAATTGCTTTCCCCTAGGTCGTGTTACTTTTCTTCTGACTGCTGGGGACATTTTTGGAACTGTTTACTCGCCTGCTGGGGGTGATGCTGCTGAGGAAGCATTCTTTGTTTCCTTCATCCCTCATTCTCTTCCTTCTCCCCTACCTCTTTTGGGACTCACGCTTTTGTTTCCTTGATCAAATTATAGGATGTAATACTGCTGGGGGAATCTCGAAGCCATTTTTCTTTTTCCCATAACTGCTGGAGATGATACCCGGCTCAAAGATCACCCCATCTTGTGTTGCTTTCTACGCTTATCCTCTGAGTCTTGCTTTCCAGAAAATTTTCGCAACAGGAGAAAATTTTCTGCCCCAGTGTGATAAACTTCTGGACGGTATGCTTTTCTGCCGTCGGACCCTCTTTTCCTGCTTTAAATCAAAGAAAAATTGTTAGTTTCAAAATGCCGCGAGTGGTCGTGCCACTCTTGTTGAGGCCATTCTCTTTCAGCTGCTTGGCCTCTCTCGAACTTTGAGGACGACGTTGACGCTTGCTTGGGAAGATGCTTTTTCCACGAACGACCTCTCATCTTTCCTTTTATTCCACTCTTTGGTTTGGTCCGACTCTTTTTAGCCGGTGATCTGTTGCGTGAAATCATCTTTCGGACATGCCACGTGTGTCCATCATACTCCATAATTCTTGCGAACCTTCCACTCAGCCTGTCATCCCAATCTCACTATCGGGACGACTTCTGCCTTATTGCCTCGTTCCACGCCTATTCATTTTCATTATACTGCTTTGGGAGACTTGGTAGTAAGCTTTGAAAAAATCAATTTTCGAAAATGAAAGAAAAGAAAAGAATGCTGACCGCAAATGACAAAAGAAAAGGAAAACTTTTCTGAACTCAAAAATAGGAAAACTTATCTGAATGTGTGCCTGATCCAATGTTATGCCGCGCCTTTGAGATTAAACTACCCAGTTTATTCATGTCAATCACTTTCTGATACCGCGTCCTGCTAGAGGTGAACGGATGTCCCAACCTTGTCTCATGCAGACATCTTGTAACCATCTCATCCTGCCACCTCACAGTGCCCTTCAAAGGGTTTTCACTAATGAGGTTCTCTCATTTCTCTCTATCTCCCGTCGCCTTAAGGTGCCCGTAAAGGTTTTCACCGTAAGACTCTCTCATTTTACTTCTCTCAACTTCCTTCGCCTTAAGGTGCCCGCGAGGGTTTTCACCGTTAAGACTCTCTCATTTATGCCTTCTTTCCTTGCGGTGGGGTATCACCCCTGAGATTCCCTCTAGAGCGTTATCCCCTTTCGGCTTGTGCATCCTGAATCCAATCGAGGGTCGGGATGTCACTCTTGGCTTTCATTCACATGACTTGGCACTTCTCAAATACTGATCGAGAGGTCTTTCTGGTTCTTGATATGGTTTCTGCGCGTGAGGCTGAAGAAAGGGGTTTAACCTCAACGGTTAGCTTACTACAACTTTCGGAATCCACACTATCTTTCAAGCGAAACAATGACTTCTGCCCCAGTTTTGTTGCATGGGGGATTTTTTGATTTTTGTTTTATTATGACCGAGCCGTGTGGCGCCTACGTATCCTTCTTGAGGAATCAGGTCGAACGTAGTTCACTTTTTCTTGTATTTTTTTTTCTTTGTTTCTTTTTCTATTCTGTTACACATCTTCCTTGATGATTCAGAAAGAGGGTATATGAAAGAATAATTAAGGCTCAAATGGGGAAACAAAGGTTAAAGTGTTTGGGTAGTAGAAAAATTGCCTCTGTCATTTCATTCTCCGAAAAATGCCAAATACACACAAAAGAAACCAAACGTTGACAAATGCATTAAAGAATTACACATAATATCTCTTAACTGCATCAGAATTGATAGCCATATCGGTGCATCTTCCCTCGACATCAGTCAGACATAGAGCGCCGTTGGATAATACTCTAGTCACCACAAAAGGTTCCTGCCAATTTGGAGCGAACTTGCCTTTCGCTTCGGCCTGATGGGGTAGAACTCTCTTCAGCACATGCTGTCCCACTTCAAATCTCCTGGGACGCACCTTCTTGTTATATGCTCTCGCCATTCTCTTTTGATACAATTGGCCGTGACATACTGCTGTCAATCTCTTTTCATCGATCAAGCTTAATTGCTCTAATCGGGTTTTGACCCACTCGTCGTCGTCAATCTCAGCTTCAGCGATGATTCGGAGGGATGGAATCTCAACTTCTGCGGGTATTACTGCTTCAGTCCCGTATACCGACAAGTAAGGAGTTGCACCTACCGAAGTCCGGACGGTAGTGCGATAACCCAACAGCGCAAATGGTAACTTTTCATGCCATTTCCTAGATCCTTCTACCATTTTCCTCAATATCTTCTTTATGTTCTTGTTTGCTGCCTCGACCGCACCATTTGCTTTTGGGCGATACGGTGTGGAATTTCGGTGTGTAATCTTGAACTGTTGACATACCTCTTTCATCAATCCACTGTTAAGATTTGCACCATTACTGTAATGATCATCTTTGGAATTCCAAACCTACAAATGATGTGGGAGTGTACGAAGTCCACTACCGCCTTCTTGGTCACTGATTTGAATGTTTTGGCCTCCACCCACTTGGTAAAATAATCAATCGTTACCAGAATGAACCTGTGACCATTGGAAGCCGCGGGCTCAATAGGTCCAATAACATCCATACCCCATGCGACAAACGGCCATGGTGCGGACATTGTATGCAATTCAGTCGGCGGAGAATGAATCAAATCTCCGTGTATCTGACACTGATGGCATCTTCGCACGAAACTTATACAATCCCGCTCCATCGTGAGCCAATAATATCCTGCTCGAAGAATCTTCTTTGCCAATACGTATCCGCTCATGTGTGGTCCGCAAACTCCCGAGTGTATATCTGTCATCACTGTTGTAGCTTGACCTGCATCTATACATCTCAATAATCCCAAATCCGGGGTTCTTTTATACAGCACCCCTCCACTAAGGAAAAATCCGTTCGCCAACCGCCGAATAGCTCGCTTTTGATCTCCAGTTGTCTGTTCTGGGTATACTCCTAACCTGAGGTATTCCTTGACATCATGAAACCACGGCTCACCATCCACCTCTTCCTCTATCACATTACAATAAGCATGTTGATCCCGGACATGGATATGTAACGGATCGACACGAAACTTGTCCGGGTGATGTAGCATTGACGCTAAAGTAGCCAACGCGTCGGCAACCTCATTATGCATCCTTGGGATGTGCCTGAATTCTACCGATCGAAAGCGTTTGGTCAAATCATGCAAACACTGACGATATGGGATAAGCTTTAAATCTCTGGTTTCCCATTCTCCCTGAATCTGATGTACCAGAAGGTCCGAGTCTCCCAAGACCAAGACGTCCTGTACATCCATGTCCACCGCTAATCGCAACCCCAAAATACATGCCTCGTACTCAGCCATATTATTGGTACAGTGAAAACGCAGTTGAGCAGTAACAGGATAATGATGTCCTGTTTCAGATATGAGCACAGCCCCTACTCCGACTCCCTTTGCGTTTGCCGCTCCATCGAAGAAAAGCTTCCACCCTGGATCCTTGGTCGGTTCTAACCCCTCAATTTGCAACACCTCTTCATCTGGAAAATACGTCCTCAAAGGTTCGTATTCGTCGTCAACAGGATTTTCAGCTAAGTGATCGGCTAGGGCTTGAGCTTTCATAGCCGTCCTTGTCACATATATGATGTCGAACTCAGTAAGTAATATTTGCCATTTTGCTAACCTCCCTGTAGGCATAGGTTTCTGGAAAATATACTTCAACGGATCCAAACGCGAAATGAGGTAAGTGGTGTAAGAAGACAAGTAGTGTTTCAGCTTTTGGGCTACCCAAGTTAGGGCGCAACATGTCTTTTCCAGATGAGTGTACTTGACCTCGTGGACTGTAAACTTCTTGCTGAGGTAGTAAATGGCCCGTTCCTTTCTGCCGGTAAGATCATGCTGCCCCAGTACGCAGCCAAACGAATTCTCCAAGACCGTCAGATAAAGAATCAGGGGTCTACCTGGCTCAGGCGGAACTAGTACGGGTGGATTTGACGGATACCCTTTGATCCGGTCAAACGCTTCTTGACATTCTGCCGTCCATTCTATCGCAGCGTCTTTCTTCAATAGGCGGAATATGGGTTCACAGGTTGCCGTAAGCTGGGCAATAAACCTACTGATGTAATTCAACCTTCCCAACAGACTCATTACCTCTGTTTTATTCTTCGGCGGGGGTAACTCCTGAATGGACTTGATTTTGGATGGGTCCAACTCAATGCCCCGTCGGCTGACGATGAATCCTAGCAACTTTCCTGACGGAACTCCGAATGCGCATTTGGCTGGATTGAGCTTGATGTCGTACCTTCGAAGTCTTTGAAAGAACTTCCTGAGGTCGGCCACATGGTCTTCTTGACGCCTAGACTTTATGATCACGTCATCTACGTACACCTCAATTTCCTTGTGTATCATGTCATGGAATACCGTAGTCATCGCCCTCATATATGTCGCTCCTGCATTCTTCAAACCAAATGGCATCACTCGGTAGCAATAAGTCCCCCATGGTGTGATAAAAGCCGTCTTTTCTGCGTCCTCTTCATCCATCAAAATCTGATGATATCCCGCATAACAGTCCACAAAGGATCCAATTTCGCGTCCGGCGCAATTATCAATCAGGATATGGATATTGGGAAGTGGGAAATTATCCTTAGGACTTGCCTTGTTGAGATTGCGATAGTCCACGCATACCCTGATCTTTCCGTCTTTCTTTGGCACCGGTACTACGTTAGCCAACCATTCGGGGTATCGAGTGACACGAATGACTTTCGCCTGCAACTGCTTGGTTACCTCCTCCTTAATCTTCACACTCATCTCCGTCTTGAATTTCCGCAGTTTCTGCTTGACGGGAGGATATGCCGGATCAGTGGGTAATTTATGAACCACTAGATCAGTGTTGAGTCCCGGCATGTCGTCGTACGACCATGCGAAAATGTCTTTAAACTCCATGAGTGTTTTGATCAACTCTTCTCTCAGGTTTGGTTTCAATATGGACACTTATCCGGGTTTCTTTGACGTCATCCGCATTCCCTAGATTAACGGCCTCGGTATCATTTAAATTCGGTTTGGGCTTTTCCTCGAAGTGACTTAATTCTTCACCGATTTCTTCCACGGCTTCATCGTCGCCGTACTCTGACTCACTCTCGTCACTTCTTATTTCATGTGTTATTATTTCCAAACCCGATTGACTTTCTAGGCTGGGTTGATTAACCTTTAAGCACGCCATATCATTAAGATCAGTCGCAAGAAGGCTGTTCAGAAAAGTAAAAAGAAGGAAAAGATAAACAAAATTAGACACGAAGGAACCAAATTTCATTGATGGGAATTGTACAAAGGGAAAACAAACTGCAAACTTAAATCAAAAATGAACTAAAAACAAAGGGATTTTACTCAGGGGACAAGCCCCCAATACAAAATTTCGAAAGAAAAACAATCCAAGACAAACTACCAAGACTCCTTCCGGACAGGGAGAGGAGTAGCCTTCCAGTTATTCAGTTTTGCCTTTGGTCCCACAAATTGTATCTCGGCATGACTGGATCCTTCCCCGTCTTCGAGCATACATACATCTGTGAATAGGTTTTCGAACTTCCTGAAGAACTCTTCGTCTGGCCTGACCGTAGGGCCAGGAATCTTTGGCGCTGGATGTCCTCTTGCTCCGGACCTGACAAAAGATTGGGAGAGGCGTGGAACAGGCTTTGGGAGCACCCATGTTTTCTGCTTGCTCCTCTTTGCTCGCCGGATGTCCTCTGAGGTTGGCTGGAATCCCAAGCCGAAGGTTCCCAAGTTTTCGACCACTGATACCGGTTGTATGATTCCTTGCAGAGATGCACCTAGACCTTTACCGGGTACGAAACCATGTCGCAACATTTCATGCGCCACCATGACATCCGCGGTAATTGTTCTGTCGCCGGGAATACATTCCCCTTCCGGAACTCGGTGGGCGGACACCACATCGCAGACCTGATACACCCACGGCCCAACATCTTCTTCTGTTTCAACAAAGGGAATGATGGTGCCCGATTGTGGATCGTTCTCTCCATGGACGACGATCTCCTGCTGGTCCCATTCAAACTTGACGAGCTGGTGTAAGCTGGATGGAACTGCTCTTGCGGCATGAATCCATGGTCGCCCTATTAGGAGGTTATATGACACCACCATGTCCAGCACCTGGAATTCCATGGTGAACTCCACTGGCCCGATTGTCAAGACTAGCACTATGTCACCTACCGACGCTTTGCCTCCTCCGTCGAACCCTCGAACACATACCCTGTTCTCGCGTACCCTGCCGATGTCCACTTTCAATTTGCCCAGCGTAGAGAGAGGACAAATGTTAGCACTGGACCCATTATCGACCAAGACTTTGGTAACCACCGCCTCTTCACACTTCACCGTAAGATATAAAGCCCTGTTATGCTCAGTGCCTTCCTCAGGCAACTCGTCGTCGGTGAAGGTGATCCGATTTGCTTCGAAGATCCGATTGGTGATCTTCTCCAAATGGCTCACTGAGATTTTATCCGGTACATGTGCCTCATTCAGGACTTTCATCAATGCTTGCCGATGTTCTTCCGAATGTATCAGCAAGGATAACAATGATATTTGCGCCGGAGTCTTCTTCAACTGCTCTAAGACGGAGTAGTCGTGCGGCTTCATCTTTTTCAAGAATTCTTCTGCTTCTTCATCAGTGACCGGCTTTTTCAATACTGCCGGAGTGGTCTTCCTCAATTCCGCGGGGGCAAAACATCTCCCCGAGCGGGTCAACCCTTGGGCTTCACAAACTTCCTCTTTCACCTCCTTTCCTGTGTAGGTCGTTGTAATCCGAGCATAATTCCATGGGACAGCCCGGCTATCAGTTACTGGCAACTGTGTTGCCGGCTGGATGATGAAAGGATCCATTCGAACGCCTGCTACTGTCAAGATGGGCTTGATTGCTGCCCCTGGTACAACTATCTTGGCCGGCTTCACCGGTACTTCGTTCACACTTTCCTTTCCTGCTTCCGACTCTCCTGGTATGTCTTTCTTGCAACTGGGCGACTCATCAAAGCTTGGCCCTTTTCTCGTTCCTGCCCCGCTAGACTTAATCATCATTACAGTCTGAGAGGCTTTCTCCTTTCCTTCCTCCGCCCGTACCAACTCGATCATATTGGTCTCATGATGAGTTGGAAGCGGGTTTTGGTTGATGTTGGGCTCTGTTGGAGTCTGGACCTCAATCCTGCGAGTGTCGATGAGCTCCTGGATGGCCGTCTTTAGCCTCCAACACTTTTCTGTATCGTGCCCCGGACATCCCGAGCAGTAGGCACAATTTACTGAATGGTCCAGGTTCTTCGGGAGGGGGTTTGGTAGCTTAGCTTCAACCGGATTTAGCAACCCTACTTGCTTCAACCGGTGGAACAGACTAGTGTAAGACTCTCCTAAGGGAGTGAAAGTCTTTGGCCTCGGCGCCCTGTCGCCCCTGAATGCCTGGTTCGGACGGAAACTCGCGCCCGAGGGGTTTCTGTAAGCTCTTGGGGGTGGATGATTGTTCTGGGGGTTGGGTGCACGCCACGGTGCATGAACGGGAGGTGCGGAATAGGACTGTGCATGGTGGACAGTAAAATGGGGATCAGGTGCGGGATAGTAATGTTGTGGGTGGCCATATGGGTTGTGGGAGTAATTTTGGTGGTGAGGTTGGGGTGGGCTATATTGGGGTGCGGGGCCTCTATTTCCGAACCATGCCCCGGACTCGACGGCCGCAACTTCCTCTCTCCTCTTTTTCCCCAGTACTCCTCCAGTACCACTTTGGATAGCCTGAGTGGTGGCTTTCAGTGCTGAGTAACTCATGATCTTGTTGGCCTTCAAACCTTCCTCGATCATACCCCCCATTTTTATCACCTCAGTGAATGATTTGCCTACGGACGTTACCAGATGTCCGAAGTAGGTGGGCTCTAATGTCTGCAAGAAGTAGTCCACCATCTCGCTCTCTCTCATCGGTGGATCCACCCTGGCCGCCTGTTCCCTCCATCGGAAACCAAATTCCCTGAAGCTTTCGGCAGGCTTCTTCTCTATTTTTAGCAATGATAGGCGGTCGGGGATTATCTCAAGATTGTATTGGAGCTGGCCGATAAAAGCTTGAGCCAAATCATCCCACGTAAACCATCTACTGGGGATCCTGTCTAGTGTACCACTCCAACGCCGATCCTCCCGGACTCTGGCCGAAGTAGGCTATCAGAAGCTCGTCCCGTCCTCCGGCCCCTCTCATTTACTGCAAAACCCCCGCAGGTGGGCCGCTGGGTCACCATGCCCCTCGTATAGGTCGAATTTGGGCATTTTAAATCCTGGTGGCAACTGGACGTCCGGAAATGGACACGGATCCTTATAGGCGACGCTGACCTGGTTGCCTAAACCGTGCATGTTCCTGAAGGACTGCTCCAGGCTTTTAACTTTTCTGGCAACTTCCTCGTGTTCCGAATTTTGGAAGTGTTTTTCCGGTTCTGCCGGATTATCCCAGTGAGGTGTATGTGATTGTGGTTCAGGAGCCCTGAAAGTAGGCTCTGGAGGATAGTAAGAGTTGTCATGGATCTGAACATATGGCTCGCTGGCCGGCCTTTGCAGAGGAGCAGGTGGAGGTGCTACAAAAACAGGGGTGACTGGAGGAGGATTTGGTTTGGCTAGTGGAATGTGGGTGGCATATGGATTTTCCCCCTGAAAGTATGGATAGCTCGGGGCGCTTGTTGAAGGATCGATGGGCGGATGTTCCGGAGCTGAGGCGAGAGTAGGGCGGTTTGGTGAAGACTGTTCCCTGGCCCAGGCCAGGTGCATCTCCGTTATCTGTTGTTTTAACCGGTCTACCTCTTCTTTCATGATTTGTAGCTCGGATTTTTCTTCCTCGAGACTCTTGCCAGAACTCGACATGCTTACTGTAACTGGTCCTTTGGATCTAGTGCGGTAGTGATGGCTGGCCAGTATATTCTGTCAAACCAACTGCTAAACTTTCCGGAATACGCAACAAACTTGTTAGTTCACCGAGTTTGACAGATATGTTATAGCACGTTGGATGCAATGCACCTAACCAAATAACCATTTCTACGTGTACTCTTTAACATGCGTCATTCCGGCCCTTTTTCTTTTTCTTTTTCTTTTCTTTTCTTTTTTTTTCTTTTTCGACTATCTTTGCAAGCCTTATTGTTATTTAGCCTTTGGATTCTTTTTCTTTCTTTTTAGTGGTGGTCGAATCTTATGTGGATTGCCTACGTATCACGACCCCGCGTGAATCAGACCGAGCGTAGTTCTGGCAACAAGATTGTGGCAAAATTCAGTAACATTTTATATCCAATAAAACCGTGTAGTTACAAAACACGTCTTACAACAACAAAACAAAAGAAAATGCTTGACTGAGGAAAGTAAAGATAGAACTGCCAACTGGCTTGACTCAACATTTCAAAATACATTTTCAATCAAAAATCTAATGCCCTAAATTCCCTGGGGGCCCGCGAGGCATCATTCGGCCTTGCCGCGGACCTTGGTGTGAGGTCCTTGTGCAGTTCCCTCAACTCTTCCATGATCCGATGAACATAACCCATAATTGAAGCGAAAAGGTCGGCGCGGGGCATTCGTTCGCAAGCTAGGCACTTCATGGTGACATAGTGCCCGATTTCTCCAATTCTATCCTTGATCATGTCCCTTTCTCCGAGTAGCCGCTCTATTTGCTGGTTTTTCGCCCCCAATCTTCGAGCATTGTTGGTGACTTGATCTAGGAGCCTATCCACTTGTCCTTGCAGGTCGGGCCATCAAATTGTGGCAGCGGTCGAGGTCTGCTCTGGCATCTTGGGCTTGCTTGAAAACCCGCTCCCTAAGGACAACATTTGCTTCCCTCGGGCTAGTGATGATATCAGTGTAATCTTCTTCCACCCGCTTTAGGTGAAGTGCATGTTGATGTGCCTCCTTTTTCCAGCTGGCACGGATCCTCGTTATTTGGGCTTTTGACTCGTCCAATTCTCTTTGGATGTCGGTGACTTGGCTTCTCAAACCCCTTATCAATTTTTCGTCGGCCCGACTCCTCGATTGTCTGTCAGCATCTCTTTTCATTTGCTGGATTTGAGCTCTCAAGAAGTCATTTTCTTGTGCCAACTTCTTTTTGTCTCCTTCGTCGGTGGCAGCTTGCATGTTCTTCTCGAATTGGAGGTCCCGGACCTGTTGTTCTATCCTGCCAATCTTCGTCCTGTATCCCTCCTCCTTTGCTAACCAATCCCATTGTTCCCGTGAATCTTCCGTGAACTGTTGGACATGGGCTCTTTTAGAACATTTCCGACGAATCTGAAATCTTTTCCCGAACCACACGTTGTACTTTGGGTCCACCTCTCCCTTAGATAGCTCCCGGACCATGGTTTTAGGCTCAAGGAACCGACATTCGTGCCACAACCTTCTAACCTTCTCTTCGGGGAAGACAACTCCCGGGCTCAACTCAATGGCGTACTTCCTTAGGTCTTGATCGGTAGGAATAACCTGAAACCTTCCTAGCTGACGTAATACACGGTGAGGGACATATGGTTGGACACTGCGGATCCCCATCAGGAAGGATATAACACTCCTCGGCTGCCATATATATTACTTCAGTATCGGGTAACCACCCGAATGCCCATTCAATCCGATCGGCTTCTATTGAGCTCAGTCGTGCAAGCCATGCCTCGACGCCTTCAGGGAATACAGCACCCATCATCCGTTCTTCGAAACCCCTGATACAGTTTTTTCCGGTCAACCCGTGGTTCATGTATTGTGTTCGGTGATGGAGGTGTTCTTGCATCCATAGTTGAAGTAACAGATTGCAACCTTGGAAGAAATTGCCCCCTTCTCGGCATACGGTCAAAGCTCGATAGATTTCGGACAAAACCAAAGGGACCACAGTGCTGGTAGCCTTTTTGATTGCAACATCGGCTATTCCTACCAGACTTATCTCTATTTTCTTATCTTCGCGCGGACAAATCACAATCCCCAAGAATGTCGTTATGAATGCTAGAATTCGTCTGGCCTCCCACTTGGTTCTATTCCCTGCGTGAGTCAGTCCAAGGTTTGACTCTTCAAAACCCCGAGGAGTGCCGTACCGTTGATATAAGAATTGAAGATCGCAATACCCTTTCAACAGATCATCATTTTTCACCTTCCGACTAATGCTCAGCAAATCCAGAAACCCATGTGGAGATACCGGTCTTGGTGAGAGCAGGTATTGCCCTCTTAATTTCCCATTTAGTCCTGCATAGGCCGCAATTTCCTCTAATGTGGGCGTCAATTCAAAGTCAACAAAACGGAACACATTGCGGGTCGGATCCCAGAAAGATACCAGTGCCTTGATGATGTCCTCCCTTGGCTCGATATTCAACAGATCAACCAAACCTCCCAAAATTCTCCCTACTACCTTTTTGCTACTGTCTTCCAAATCGTTCCACCATATACGGAGCTGCTGAGGGACCTCACTAAAGATTGAAAATGATTTATTTTGATTCGTGCTCATCCTGCACATTTATTAAGGTGATTTAAATAAGAAAACAACTTTGTTTTGCTAAAAAATAAAAAATTAGTTTTCAATCACGGCCTCTCAACGTCTCGGGGACGAAGGCTTTCAAGGCTGTGGGGTAAATTGATCGAAATCAAAATTGACCCAAAGGTGGCCGTTTATACGAAATTAGCCTTCCGGCGTCCCTTTCGGGAACATTCGGCTATTTTTAAAAACAGCGTCACCGACTTATTTAGTACAAAAGTTAATTTTTCAAAAGGTGAAGTTGGACCCGATGGAGGTTGCCTACGTATCTCACATCCGATGAGAATCAAACCCCCGTAGTTCGGTTTTGACGAAACAAACGGCATTATTTATTTATTCACTTTACTAAAGGAAAACAAATAAGCTATTTCTATCTTGGGAGCAAAACACACACATTTTTTCTTTTTCTTTTTTTTTTTTTTTTTTTTTTTTTTTTTAAATCTCTAAAGCCGGTCAGCATGCAAGTTTATAACGGATAAATGCGCAAGACAAACAGGATGCAGCAGGATAGTCTGTTCATTTCAGGTCACCTGTCCTAGACGGACCCAACCCCTGTGTTGAGTTCCCTAAGCCAAAATGCGACATGATGCAAATAAACGTTTCCTACTAGGGATCCGGCATGAAGCTTTGTTATTCTAGGTTTAAAAACATGGGTTTATCTGTTCTAGACTTGGCTTACCCGAGCGGACAGCTCGAGCCGAGGAGGAGGCAGCAACCCGGGAATACAGAAGCTTCACCGGTTTTGCAACTTATCCAAACCTCGTTCTAAAATGGGAATTGGACACTATACAGAAAAGAAGTCACACGAAGTGCACCCTTCTTCATGATTTAGAAGACTCAGAGAGGAGATTGGTTCCGGCACAATTTATATGTACAGTTCACACAATATCAAAGCAGTAAAAACAACATTTTGCACATTGATGCCAACATGTAAAAAAAATCAGATAATAAAACATGCCAAATACAACGGTTATTCCGAGCTCGAATTCTAAAGAAATCCCCAGCAGAGTCGCCAGAGCTGTCACACCTCTTTTTTACGCACCCGCAAGGATGCGAAGAGTTTTTCCAATTAAAGGACAATCGAGATGGGATTTATTTTAATTACTTCAGAGTCGCCACTTGGGAGATTTTATGGTGTCCCAAGTCACCGGTTAAATCCCGAATCGAGGAAAAGAATGACTCTATTTAACGGTCCGCGAACCAGAAATCCGGGTAAGGAATTCTATTAACCCGGGAGAAGGTATTAGGCATTCCCGAATTCCGTGGTTCTAGCACGGTCGCTCAACTGTCGTGTTTGGCTTATCTATCTGCTTTTTTGCAATTATGTACTTAGTGCAAGTTAATACCCCTTTACCGCTTTTATTATTGGTTGTGATTTACGAAAGAGAAAGTTGCTTAAAAATATGCTTTCGAATCACGTCACATGAAATGCACCCGGATCTCAACATATTCTTATTCAACGTTTCGGGGTTTGGATTTGGGTCACATGAAATGCACACCCGTATTTAAAAAGGTAACACTAAAATATATGCCCGGATCGACTACTTATTTACGTTGTTGAGAAAGGCGTGATATTCGTTAAGAAACGACGCATCTCGAAACCTAAGTATTTATATGTACATTTATGACGGCTATGTGATTAGTGTAACTATTGGGCGGCGTACCTTTGATTCAAATCTAAAGCGAACTACATCTCACTGTATCTTACTTAAGAGTTGATTCCAACTTACTTAAAACTTGCTACGAACCACATCGCATGAAATGCGCCTGTGGTTCATGACATGCTTTATTTACTCTTGCCCGAAATTGGGGTCGGGTCACATGAAATGCACCCCCGACTCTTTTTAATCTAATTACGTCATTCAGTTGAGTAACAACTCCCTAGCTAATCTTGCTTGTAACATAGGGTCTATCATTTAACAGGTTTGGAGATTATACACATGAGTAGAGAAGATTGAACAAAGATACAACAGACTAATTCGGGTTTACGTGCATATCTAATGATAGTGTAACTTTGGTCTAGCTACATTTTCCGTAACAAAACTAGCAATACAAATTTAATTGAAGAATAACAGAATGTAATTAAACATAAGAACTATAAACGACTACATGTTTCAATAGACTTTATGCACAAGCTTCAAACTTCATTCTTTTCGTACCAAGAGGAACTACAATAACAGAGGTGTGTACCTGGAATGCGGAAGAACAAGGAAGAGTGAGCAATGGCAATACAGCAACCGCAACAAGAACAGTAACAGGAGCAACAATCAAAGACCAACCAACAGTAAACCAACAGCAATAACAACCAGTGAACCAGCTACAACCCAACAACCAACAGTAATCGAACTTTATCAATTACTGAATTAGTGACTAAAACTTGAACCCAGGCAGCAATAAACAACCAGGCAGCAACAAACAATATCCAAATCAATGGAACAGTGACAGCCAAACCAGGTTCCCAAGAGCAGACCACAAGAGGCAAAACAGTGGTCGATCAACAACAACACTCAACAGACCAGTTACAACCAAGTAGCAATAAACAGACCCAACAGCAACAAAAACATCCAACAGTAGCAAATGAACACCAACACAGCAGCATACACTCAAAACCAGCAACAATAATCAACCCAGGCAGCAACTATAGACCAACCAGCAATCAAATAATGAAGCAACAGCAACAACCAGGCCAGTGCAGCAACCAAACGACCAAGGCAACAACACTGCTGACCAACAGCCTCAAAAAATCCGGGCAGCAACACCACAGACTAGCCAGCAATATCAATCGACCAAGAGCAACAACACACAGCAACAACAACAATGACTAACAGCAGCAAATGAACACCAACAGCAACAAACCAGCGACCAAATACTCAACCACTAGATAGAAACACACGAAACTGCCCAGACCAATGAAACAGTAGCCTCTTTTGTATCTTTGTATCTGTGTATCACAAGGTGTTCTTGCTTGCCTATATTTCTCTCCAGGTTTCTCTCAGTGTGCTCTCTGAGGTCTGTATGTATGCATGCTCTCCAAGTACTGTTTTTGCTCTCCCAGATGCTCTCAAGTGTCTGTATGAATCTCTATCAATATCTATCCCCTATAGGTTCAGTTTGATGCTATATTTATAGCTAAAAGTCCCTCCAGAACACCTGCCCCTAAGGTTACCATCACCCTGCCCACTCCCAACTCTGCCAGACCCATCAAATTCCCTGCATTCCCCACTACCTACTGTCCAAAGTATGGACTCAGCATTAAACAATGCTGGTGGCAGTGAGCCTCAGTGGGATGCCCTGCTGTGCTCAGTTCCACTAGCCCTTGTATGGGTGTGTGATTTAAACAATTAACTTATTAACTACAACCAATTACCCCCTTTAATCTGAATCAAACAGTGACTAAACCTACACCAATGAATTGCATCAGGCAGATTCAGGGATCAAGGAACTAATCAAAAATATGAATTAATTGCTTGACGACTTTAATCACATTGAACCTATGATTCGTTTTAACTACTGAAAACAGCGGGAATTGGCCAAATAAAAGGCCTCAAAGGAGGATGACAGGTCGACTGTTATGAAAAATTAGAAGCATGCTAGATGAGAATTGAAACAATGAATAAAACAAACACACATATTCACACAATCGAATTAAAACGACCAAAGAAGGATGAATACCTCAAAAGAAAACTGCCGACCCAAGCTTTGAACCAAAATGTGGAATTATTGAAGCCAAACGGGCTTTAATCAAGATGTTCTCGATTGAGAACACCTAGACTAAAGTCCCTTGGACTTCAATTGTGGCTAATCCGGCTTGAATTGAGTTTCTTCAAAATTAGGGTTCTTGGGCTCGGATTTGGGGCTTTTGCATTTTTGGTTAGATTCGAAGCGAACCAATGTCAATGGGAGTGTGGGGGAGGTGTGAGGAGACTGTGGTGTGAGTTTGGGGTGATTTGGCATAGGTTCGAGTTTGACTCGAATCTTCAAATGAAGATTCGAGGAGCTCCGGCAAGATTCGAGGTTAGTGGAGGCCGGATCCGTGATGGGGGAGGTGAGGGGAAGGTTTTGGCATTGGTTTGGTGGTGATTGGCCTACCGGAACCGCCGTGAGGCGATTTCCGGCAGGCGGAGTGCGGCGGAGGAGGGCGGCGTTACACCGGACTTTGAGAGCTTCTGAGGGAGATGAAGGGAGAGGGGGGTCTGGCTTGGGGGGGGCGGGGTATGGAAAGGAGTTTATATATGTTTTGAGTAGTTAAATCCTGATCGTTGGATCAAACTTGATCAACGATCAGGATCCTCTCACTTAAACCCAACGGTGCCGTTTGGTTAAGTCCTAGGCTGAATGAATTTTGGAATTAACGGATTAATCTGGGCCGTTGGATAATAAAATCCAACGGTCCAGATCAAGCGTTACATAGGCTGAAGCTGGACGGATATTTGGGCCGGATCAGAAGCAATTCATTTGGGCCTGGCTTTTAGACTAAATTTGGCCCAGCTCGGATCTTCATGAGGTATTATATGCATATGTGTATATATATATATATATATATATATATATGTATATATACATATATATATATATATACACACATATGTATATATACCAACCTATAACACCGCTGTTCTTACTACAACTAACGCACACAGTTACATATCACCCAAAAATGTAAATCACATGACTTCGATATCAAACACTGAAAATGCAAAGCCTAGCATATATTTTTGTATTTTTAATTTAAATAAATAAACGTGCACACAAAAGATAAAATTAACACAAAATCACACAAATCATGCCCAACACGAAACTATTTTTATTTTGAATTTTCTTGGAGTACTTCTCGAGTAAGGCAAAAATCACGTGCTCACACACGGCATCACCCTTCGTGCTTTTACTCTCATCCTCACCAAATAAGCAAATAAAGAGTCACACCAATACCAACAAATAAAGATTTCAAACGATCTATGCAATGGTTTTTCAACTTGTAATACCCCAGCAGTGATAACCAAACTCAGATACCCACTTGAACTTGAAATTGAACAAGAGTTCAATGGAATAGTATGTTCAACTTTATACTCTCAGGTGTTGAATCTGTTTTCAACTTCTAAGGGCTAAATCTCAACTTAATGTCTCAGCTCTCTATTTCTCAAAAATGAATCCCTATTCTGTTTTCTCTCTTTTGTATGTCTGTCTATCTCCCAATGCTCTCCAGTGTATCCTCCTCTCACTGTTTTCCTTACTCACAGGCTCACCAAATCTCTATTTGTGTCCCAGAACTCCCCAGTGTTCTCTCCTTATGAAAGTTGGATCAGAATTCAAACACTAAGAGGAATTCTCCAAAACTCTCCCAATTTTCTCTCAATCTCTCTGTCTAAGATCTGTATGTGTGTCTATGTCTGTGTATCTCTATCTATGTGTTTCAGAATGCTCCCTCTAATGTCTGTTCTCTCAGAAAAAGAAATTCAGCTCTTAATGGTGCAACTATCTTAAATTAAACCCCTGCCCATCCCTCTCTCTGCCCAGCCCATTATCTCCTCTGTTTTTTCCCACTTAATCTTGTCTAAGTATGGGGTTTTTATATTAAATTGATAAGTGCAGGCCTTGTGGATTGCCCTGCTGTAACAGCAGGCTCCACTGCTTTGTTTCATGTGCAGGGCATTTTGAATCCTAAAGTATGCTACTTCTGATTAGCCAACACTAAAGGTGTATTAATGTATTGGGTTCAAAGAATATCCTCTGACAGATTACATACCAGCAAACCATTTTGATCTTTTGAATATCAAAACAAAATTGAAACTTATATGAGGGCTTAAAGCTATAACCAATTCATCCCTAGCTTAATCTATTTCAGTTTCGAGAACAAATACCCCAATTCAATCCAACAGTGTTAATCACTGTCCGGATTTCAAACAATCAAACATACACAATTAAACGACGACATTTAAACATCGATTCCATGTGTACATAAACAGAACAAAAACCATATTAACTGGACTGACCAGTGATTTCTTAAACCAAGCAAGGGATTTATTCGACGACGCTAATCGACGCGAATATGTACTCTATGGCATACTCAATCGCATGAACAAAACAGAAAAATGGTTGACCAAATAAAGGGTCGGATTAGAGAAGACAGAATCATTTAGAAGAAATTGCCAATTTAATTAAAATTGATTTAAACAAACAAACAGAAGTAGATAGAACAAAGAGAAAGAATGTTTTACCTCAGAAACTCAAAGCGTAGATGACTCAGGCTCGAACTCGGATTATTGAAGCCAAACAGATCTTAATTGAGGTGTTCTCTATTGAGAACACCTAAATTAAGGTCCATTGGACCTCAATTTCTAACCAATTTAAACCCCCCTTAAAATTAGGGTTCTTGGAGCTCGATTTGGGGCTTTACCGGTTCTGGTCAGATTCGAGCCGGACCAACCTTGGTGGGGTCGTGGGGAAGGTCTGGGGAGGCTGTGGTGCAAAGTTGGAGTTGATTGGGATGGTTTTGATTTTGGCTCGAATCTTCGATTGAAGATTCGAACCATTTGGTGATGATTCGAGGAAAAGGGGTTATGGATTCGTATAGAGGGGGAGAAGGGGAAGCTATGGTGTGATTTTGGTGTAAAAATGGAGGTGTTTGAGGCGATTTCCGGTAGGCGGCGGGCGGTGGTTCGACGGTGGTGTCTCATCGTCTCTGAAGGAGACGAAGAAAGGGGTCTGGAGAATGAAAGCGGGTATGGGGGTATTGGGGTTCTTTGGTATAGTTAAAATGCAAGTTTTAATCTCGGCCGTTGGATCAAACTTGATCAACGGCCTAGATTATTTTCTTAGGTATCAAACGACGTCGTTTGATCAAGTTGGGGCCTGGGTATATTTGGGGAATTAATTGATTAATCTGGGCCGTTGGATAATAAAATCCAACGGTCCAGATCAACGGGGTCATTTGGGATTGGGCAGATCGGGTCAATTGGATGGGTAACGGGTATTGGGTTATTTGTTTGGGCCTTGTTATATTTAAATTGGATTTGGCCCAATCTAATTTCCTCTCCTATTTTCTTTCTCTTTATTTCCTATTTATTAATTCTTAATTTATTAAAAACAAAAACTCTAAAATACATTACAAAAATCAAATTAGTTTATAAGAGTACTAATTAGGTTCTTATTATAGTTAAATTAAACTAAAATCACACAATTGGGACATTAAATGCTAAAAATACAAAAATACATATTTTTTTGTGATTTTTCTATTTTTGTCAAATAAACTTGATTACTTTCAATTGTAAATTAAAACCTAAGAGTGCAAACGCAATATATTTTGTATTTTTCTTAATTTAAGCAATCAAACATGCGTACACAAAGAATACAAATAATAAGAAAATTAACACAAAAATCCACAGATATTACGACGATACAAAAACAATTTTATTTTGAATTTTTGGGAGTAAGTCTTACGTAGGGCAAAAATCACGTGCTCACAGAAGTTTGCAGGGTTTTAGGTCTGGTTATTTGTGAAATATAAAGAGGGATATATTGCAGAAGATAAGCCTTTTAATGGGCTCCTTTTCTGACCCGCTCTCATTGTTCATTATCTTCTGAGCATGTTCCCTTTTCAGTTGTATACCTTCATATAATCCTGTTGTTCTTTCTGTTGTCGTTGTATCAATATATATATCTATCTGCACATGTTGATTTTAGTAAGTCCTGTCTAGCCTCGTCACTACTTCACCGGGGTTAGGCCAGGCATATACCAGCACATGGGGTCGGTTGTGTTGATGATACACTTCTATGCTTTTTGCACAGATCATAGCGTTAGAGCAGCTTTCGGACAGCAGCAGTAGTAGGATATTTCTAGGAGTTGTCTTCAGTCCGGGGACTCTCGAGGTAGCCTAGCCGGCGTTCACAGGCCGACATCACTATCCTTTATTTTAGTTTGTTTTTATTGTACCAAAACAAACTTATGTATTTTCATTCATTCAGACTTGGTTGTAGTACTCTATAGTAGTCGGTGAGATAGCGACACCAGATTTTGGGGTAGCGTTATGTTCAGTGTTTCCGCAGTTTGATTTCTTCTTTATTGAATTTTTTAAAGTTTTCCGCAATATTTAATTATTCTAGTACCTTCTGTCGTTAAGGTTCGGCTAGCCTAGCTTCGATAGTCATCGCCATTACGACTCCCGATGGTGCGAAATCCGGGTCGTGATAAGTCTGCTTTACGCGTGCTCTTTTTCTTGCACTTCGTTGGATTATTGTGCTAATTATCCTTCTTTCTTATCTTATACTTCTTGTACCATGATTTTCATCTTTCATATATTTCTAGGATGTAACATTTGCTGAAACCAACAAAGACAAAGCTTACTGGAATAATAAAATCAAACGCATCAGAAAATCAAAAAGTGAAATATTAATTGGGAACTGACCTCACTTGCCTTTTTATTCGGTGTATCAAAATTGATTGTAAAACCTAGCGGAAACACGTGTTGCTCTCCGTCAACTTTGTGTGCTAACATGTAATAGGTGACACTCAATGAACTTTTTAATCTAAAATCTATTATTTTTATCGGACCATTCTCTTGGACTTTTGGGTAACTATTTGATGTTGTCACTGAAGTTTCAGTTTTTTTCCTCCACTTCTTTTTGCGCGCAAGATTTTACTGAAGAAGAATTGGGTAAAAGTCCTTAGGTAAAACGCTATAGATGTTTGATAAATTTCTTTAAAGAAATAAAATATTTCATGAACTTGCAGATTACACAGAAAAGTAATTTATCCTTACGGTCTCTACATCTCAAGAAGTAGGCTGATTTGGTAAGATATTTTTTACCCCTACATTCATAGTTTCAATTTCCAATAGATCTGGTACTCTATTTGTTATAGATTTTTTATGTTATCTATTTAGATATAAGAATTTGAGAGAATCACATTTATTTTAACTTTACACTGGCCTCAAGTGACATATTATAAGCTAATTCCAGTAAAATGTGAGAATAATTTCAAGATGAACATTTATCGTGAAAAAAAGATAAGTTCGATAATGGTTTGCTCTCCATTAAAATATTAGATATTGTGAAAACATATTGTAATTTGACAACATATGACTGTATACTTTCTTTAGATTGATTACTTCAGCTAAAATTAGTAGAAGTTAATCAAAGCGATTAACTACAAACAAAATAGAAACCTGCTGAAATTATTATAGCTCACATAGTCATCTGCATCATAAATGAATGAAAGAATATTTTTAAATTAGGAACGATCGAAAGAAATTTTCAAAAAAGAATATAGTTGTTGATAATGGAAGTAGGCTAGCTAAGTAATTAAATGATTTAAATATGCACATTTGGAATCAACTGGTCATTTAATACTCAAAAATTAATTTGTGAAATGAGTAATCCATGTTTAAACTTGCTAACAAGTAGATAAGTTGAGTTTGTAGAACTAATTATCAGGCGTGTTTTGCTTCAATATAGGGTTCGTATTTGTTAGGACCAGAAAAAGCATATGTCATGCGGAAGCTAGCAAAGCCAATCTTTAACAACGATAAATCCAACAACACAAGAGAAATCTACCAAAAGAGACACAAACATTTAACGTAGTTCGGTCAACCGACCTACGTCCACAACGGAGATGAGCAATCCACTATAATAAAAGATAGTACAAAATATCGAGAGAACAACCTCACGAAGAGGCAAACACAAGTGACACACTAACACTTGTCCCGAAAAGTTCTCCCCCTAAACACTACTCTCAAGCCCCTTATGACTACATTGTGAATGCTACTGAATGAGAAGAAAGGATTCTCAATTTATACAAGTCTTAACCTTTTACTACAAGAAAAGGGACTAGCCAAATATGGAAGAATTTCTAATTTTCTTTTACAAAAAGGAAAACCCAACTTAGGTAATTATATTGCCCATTTCAGAGATAGGAAAACCAAATATGGTAAGAAAATTATGACAAACACCTAGCAGTATTTTCAGTTACTTCATTTGTGGCAATTCCAGAAAAACTTTAAAGAATTTCTGCATCTTTGGATTAGATGTCAACTTAAGAGCTTTTCTTAGAAGTGAACCTATTTTTGATTAGTGAAATAAGTATGAGGTCTGGTTCCTGGATAGAAAATTATTGCGTAGCAAATCAGTACTAGAATATCTTCTGTTTTATGTTGATCTCAGGTGCCTGCTAAAATAATTTATGCTTTTGAGTGAAAATTAGTAGAATAACTAAGATATGGGCAAACTAGAAAACTATATTTTGCTTATTCTTTTAGTTTCCCAGTTTTTTTCTGAATTGCTATATTATACGGTTCATTTTAGGTCAAGATGTTTATGTTGAAATTTAAATACAAACACAGAGCCAGCGCAGCGGAAATTAAACAAGAAACGTACCTTCAGCCATGATTGTTCAAGTGTTGTGGAATCACCTCGCAAAACTTTGATAGAAAACCTTGAGCCTTCTAGCCTAAGCCTATCGTTTGATGCTAGACTGATGGAGTCACAGGCGTATTTATAGGTAGGCTAGGGACTCTTAGGCAAATACTTTAGCCCTAGGGACTTCTCCATAAATTATAATTACCCTAGGGACTACTAATATATGGTACTTTCTTTCCATCAAAGAAACTACCATATGTGCATAACCACAGAATATTATCTGATATATTATTTCCTTTGGGAGAGAAGGTAAATAATTTATTACCATATATGTGGGTCACACTAGATATTCTAGAAAATACGGTGATTTTCTTACATTCTCCCACTTGGCCCACATATTCAAAATCAGATAATCCTTTATGAATGATAAACATATAATATGGCCACAAACTTTATCACGCAACTAAAAGTTATGCGACAATCACTTTAACTAGAATATATTATTACACGAATCATGGCGGTCATGCTTTTAAACAAACACTTCTTTCCATGTATTACAATGCATAACATATTCTAATAAAGTGTCTAACAACTTTATGAATGAGCTTAATATAAGTCATTCAGAGTCCAACTTTATTGATCCAATGATCACAAATAATACATGAAAAACCAAAAGTGTGCACTCTCATGTATATCAAAATAAACATAATGTCTAGACAAACTATTAGAGAGCAAAGCAAGACTAAATTGAGCTACTAAGCCCCATATGGGTTACATGATCCCTGAAAGTATTAGCCGGCAGACCTTTAGTCATAGGATCAACAATCATCAAAGTAATACTAATATGCTCAAAATTCACATCTTGCTTCTTCACATAGTCTCTAACCATCAAGTACTTTATTCGATGTGCTTGTTTCGGCTGCCACTTTTATTATTCTTAGAAAAGAAAACTGCAGTTGAATTGTCACAAAAGATTCGCAATGGCCTTGAAATGGAATCGACAATCCTAAGGCCGGGAATAAAGTTCCTCAACCATAACGCCTGTGATGTAGCTTCATAGCATGCTATAAATTCAGCTTCCATTGTGGATGTTGCAACAATGGCCTGCTTGATACTTCTCCAAGATACGGCACCTCCAGCAAGAAGGAAAGTGTATCATGAAGTGGATTTACTAGTGTCTTTGCATCCACCGAAATCAAGAGTCTAAATATCCAATCACCTCCAATGAGTCAGAATATTTGTGTGTGAGGCTAAAATCCTTGGTTCCTTGCAAATATCTCAAGACCCTTTTACCAGTTTTCCAATGATCAAGACCATGGTTACTTTGATATCTGACAAGCATTCCTACCACAAAAGAAACATCAAGTCTAGTACAGACCTGTGCATACATAAGGCTCCCAACAAGCAAAGCATAAGGAATGTCTTTCACTTGGTCTTTTTCCAATGCATTTTGTGGACATTGATTCAATGAGAATTTGTCACCTTTAATTATCGGTGCTGCTATAGGTGAACAGTTCTTCATCCCGAATCTTTCCAGAATTCTTTCAATGTAGGCCTTCTGAGACATTCCAAGTAATCTTTGGGATCTGTCTCTGTGAATCTCTATGCCAATGACATAGGAGGCTTCACCCATATCCTTCATCTCAAAATTCTGGATAAGGAACTGTTTAGTCTCATGCAACAATCCCAAATCACTACTTGCAAGCAAAATATCATCCACATATAGGACTAGAAAAATATATTTGCTCCCACTTATCTTAAGGTATATACATTGATCAATGATGTTCTCCGTAAATCCAAATGAAGAAACAACATTATGGAATTTAATATACCATTGGCGGGAAGCCTGTTTTAGCCCATAAATGGATTTATTTAACTTGCAAACAAGGTGACTTTTGTCCTTATCACAAAATCCTTCAGGTTGACGCATGTATACCTCCTATTCTGGATCTTCATTCAGAAAAGTTGTTTTCACATCCATTTGATGTAACTCTAAATCAAAATGAGCTACTAAAGCCATGATTATTCTCAATGAATCCTTCTTTGATACTGGAGAGAAGGTTTCATGGTAATCAATGCCTTCCCTTTGAGTAAAACACTTGGCTACAAGTCTGGCTTTATATAGTTCGATATTACCGGATGAGTCTCTTTTAGTTTTAAAGACCCACTTGGACCCTATGGTAGAGGATCCCTTTGGTAATTCGACGAGATCCCAGACTTTATTCTTAGCCATAGATTCTAACTCTTCTTTCATGACATCATACCAAAGTGTGGAGTTTTCTCCACTCATGGCTTGTGAAAACGAACATGGATCATCTTTTAGTCCAATATCAAAATCAGACTCTTGGAGATACATAATATAGTCACTAGAAATTGCTGATTTTCTAATTCTTGAGGATTTTCTCACTCCCACTGGTTCTGACACTTCTTCAGCGGGTTCAGGTAAAGTGGGTTGATCTTGATGTGGCTCCTCAAGTGGTGGTGGCTCTTGAATTTGTTGTTGTTCAAATAATTCATGAGAATTTCTCTGAGAAACATTCAAGTTCCCAATATATAAAGGTACCACTGGTGGTTCCCTTATCTCTTCCAATTCCACCCTTTGAGTCAAACCACTCCCACTCTCTTCATGATCTTCAAGAAATTTAGCGTTTCTAGCTTCAACAATTTTAGGAGAATGAGAAGGACAATAAAACCTAAATCCCTTGGAGTTAACCGCATAGCCTATAAAATAACCGCTTATTGTTCTTTCATCCAACTTCTTTAGTTGTGGGTTATAAACCCTTACTTCTGTTGGACATCCCCAAGCGTGTAAATGATTTAAACTAGGTTTCCATCCTTTCCATAACTCAAAAGGTGTCTTGGGGACAGCCTTGGATGGAACCCTATTCAAAATATACACAGCGGTTTTTAAGGCTTCACTCCACAAGGATAAAGGTAAACTTGATCTGCTAATCATGCTTCTTACCATGTCCATTAGTGTCCGGTTCCTTCTTTTCGCAACACCATTTTGTTGTGGTGTTCCTGGCATGGTATATTGAGCAATTATACCTTCACTTTCAAGGAACTCAGCAAATGGACCCTTAACCTGTCCCTTATATGTGTACCTACCATAATATTCTCCACCCCTATCATATCTTACACTTTTGATCTGAGCACCGGTTTGTTTCTCTACTTCTGTTTTGTAGACTTTAAAAGCATCAAGTGCTTCTGATTTATTAAACAGAAAATAGAGATACATATATCTTGAATGGTCATCAATAAACGAGATGAAATATATCTCACCATTCAAGCAAGGGGTAGAAAAAGGTCCACATATGTCTGTATGAATGATCTCAAGTAATTGAGAACTCATTTTGGCACCTTTAGTTGATTTATTGGTCCGCTTACCCTTTATGCAGTCCACACAAGTCCCAAAGTCAGAAAAATTAAGAGTTTTTAGAACTCCATCATTAACCAACCTTTTGACTCTATCAATAGAGATGTGTCCCAATCTCTTGTGCCAAAGACTAGATGAGTTCTCATTGATAATACATCGCTTAGTGCCAATTTCTTTATCGTGCAAAGTTAAAACATTGCATTCAAATGTGGGGTCTAGCTCAAGTTTATATAAATTTCCATTCAAATTTCCAAAACCAATAACTTTATTATCTTTCAAAAGTTTCACGGAAGGATAATGAAAATTCAAATCATATCCACTAATCGATAGTCTTGAAAGAGAAATTAAATTTCTAGAATATTCTGGAACATAAAAAGTATTTTCTAAATCTAAGTGAAAACCATCCTTCAAAATGAGCCTATAAGTCCCCACGCCTTCCACACGTGAACGCGTCCTATTGCCAGAATAGACGTATTGTTCACTTCCTATCGGCTTCCTCTGAGTTAGAAAGCCCTGCATGATTTTGGCAATGTGAATTGTAGAACCAGAATCAATCCACCATGTATTATCAGAAACTTCAGTAAAATTAGATTCATAACATACAAAGGTAAAATTACCTATCTTTTCAAGCCATTTCTTATATTTCATGCAATCTTTCTTCCAGTGTCCCTTCTTCTTACAGAAACGACAAGCATCTTTGTCAAATGTGCTTTTCTTCTTCATGGGAACACTTTTGCCTTCTTTGTATTTCTCTTACCATGAGTCACCATATTAACACTTTCGGGTGTCTCATGCTTCAACCTCTCTTCTTCTTGAACACACATGGTCAAAAGTTCATTGATTGACCATTTATCCTTATGTGTGTTGTAAGAAATCTTAAACGGACCATATTCCGCAGGAAGTGAGTTGAGAATGAAATGCACAAGAAATGGTTCGGACATATCAACCTCAAGGGACTTGAGTTTAGCAGCAATGTCTCTCATCTCCATAATGTGCTCACGCACTGTACGACTTCTGTCGAAAGTCATACTTGAGAGCCTCTTCATAAGGGTGCTGGCCAATGCCTTGTCAGAGCTTACAAATTGTTCATCTATTGCCTTCATGTAAGCTTTGACCTTATCGCTATTAGGGATAGAACCCCTAATGCTTTGGCTTATGTGAGCTTTTATGAGCATTAAACTTAAGCGATTAGATCGCTCCCACCGCTCATAACTAGCCTTAGCGGCTGACGTACTTGATTCTGTGGGGATAGGTGGTTCATCCACATGGAGTGCCAGGTCTAGATCCGAGCACCCTAAAGTGAGTAGGACTTTCTCCTTCCATTCAGCATAATTGTCACCAGAAAGCATTGGAATTCAAGCATTCTCATTAAAAATAGCGGTAGGAAAAGCGGTAAAGACTGCAAAACAAGGATTAACATACATAAGCTATGAAGTACAGTCCATCAAAAGTGAATCGCGTAAAATACCGATTCATAGTAAATTCTAGACCTTCATGTGGGCAGAGGTTGCAACCCATGCATAGAATTTACTAACTATATTAGACTAGTAAACCAAAATATATAAAAATTTATCTGTACCTGTGGGCATAAGATAATTTTCAACTTAAACGTTTACTATCTCATTCCAATTAATCTCAGTAAAATAGTTACCTCCCTGCAGGGCCAAGTTACTATTTTAATAAGTTAACTGGACTAAATAAATGTCATTATAATTTTTAATCACTAAACTTTATGTAATTAAATAAATTAATTTCTTTTATACTAAGTATTCAAGATGCTGTGGCCACTCCTAAATACATGACATAAAAGAAAACTCAAAATGACATTTAAGAATAACTAACACTTAAAAAATGTTAATGTATCTCTAACTGGACACAAATATATATAAGCAAGATGCCATGTTACCACAAAACCAATTTTATAATTACTCATTATTATAGCAAAGTTGTTGAATATATTTGCCGTTAAAAAATCTAACAGTTTCACTTTTTCACAACTTAATGTGAGGAACAAAACATGATAATCAAAAGCAAATCTTTTGTAATCTATACACTTTTAAACAAAATACGGTAACTAAAAATATCATATAGAACAAAATACCGTTAATACAAACTCAGTACATCCCATAATAGCCTTGGTTATCATGAATTAAATAAACCTCTCAATTGATTATATTATATATGTTGAAAACTCCATGATATGGCAAGGCAGAGTACACGCCAGAAACAATATACTTTGGCAAAAACATTACTAAAAATAAGAGCAATCAAATTTGACCACACCAATAAAAAACAGACAAAATACAAACGAACAAAATTTGATAAAGCAATATAATCATGTTTGAATCAGTACGAGATCAAGAGATCAAATAGTTTCTAGGATTGAACTAAAATTAAGTGTCCAATAGACCTTTCGACAAAAATAAATAAATAAATAAGAGCTTTAAACCAATCAATTGATACACAACTTCGAGGATCCCGACAATAACTAGATCAAACTCATTAAAGGAATCCCAAGAGAGTTACTTAAGAAAACAAGTATTACAATTTAAAAGTTAGTGATTTTGAACCAACTCCATTTAACAGAAGACACCCATTGCCCACAAATCAATGTCGATGAGTATTCCGTATAAAACTGAATAAAGAGATTTGTTCAAACGAGGTTTGCATCGTCATGAACACGATATCGACACCGAACAACACGACTAAAGGTAGGCTCTGATACCATATGTTGAAATTTAAATACATACACAGAGCCAGCGCAGCGGAAATTAAACAAGGAACGTACCTTCAGCCATGATTGTTCAAGTGTTGTGGAATCGCCTCGTAAAACTTTGATAGAAAACCTAGAGCCTTCTAGCCTAAGCCTATCGTTGGATGCCAGACTGATGGAGTCACAGGCGTATTTATAGGTAGGCTAGGGACTCTTAGGCAAATACTTTAGCCCTAGGGACTTCTCCATAAATTATAATTACCCTAGGGACTACTAATAAATGGTAATTTTTTTCCATCAAAGAAACTACCATATGTGCATAACCACAGAATATTATCTGATATATTATTTCCTTTGGGAGAGAAGGTAAATAATTTATTACCATATATGTGGGCCACACTAGATATTCTAAAAAATACGGTAATTTTCTTACAGTTTAACATTGTGGTTGTTCATGCAAGTAATTCCATTTATTCTTCTTTTCTGTCCATTTGTTTATTGCAATTTTTCGTAACTCAGAGGCACTCTGTGATATATTTTAATTTATGAGTAGTGTCTCTTTCAGGTTATGTCTGTGGATACAAGTTGTATTTACTTTTTCTACTTCTTTTTCCTGTCTCTTTCCTTATTTCTTTCTTAAGAATAGGGGATGGTACTGTCAAGTGATTTCAACTACTTCATGGTTTAGAATAGCAAGACTACAAACAACAACAACCTAGTTTATTCCCACAAATGGAATCTGGAGAGGGTAATATGTACGTAGACCTTACCCCTACCCCGATGGACAGAGAGGCTGTTTCCAGGTGACCCTCGGCTCAAGAAGAAAAACAAGAGACAAAAACATGTGGCGATATATTAGTACTAGCACTGAACTCATAATAAATAACATAAAATACATAACATAAATAAAATAAAATAAATAACAAAATGACAACAATATAAAGAATATAAGAAATATGAGAAAGAGGAAAGTATGCTAATATCGATAATATAAAGTCCTGCATCAGTACTAACTACAAACTGCCTAGTCTAACTCTAGCGTGCTGTAGAAATATTCCCAACTTCCCACCTAACCTAACATAAAACCTTAATGCTCGACCTCCACAATCCCCTGTCAAGGGCCATGTGTGAGCACGTGATTTTTGCCCTAAGCAAATAAATTCCAATATAAATATACAAATAAATATAAAAAATAGTTTTTGGTGTGCAATCGTGTGTTTTAATTGAAATACTTGTGTGTTTGTTTTAAAATAAATTTTGAAATTAAAATTACAAAGGAATCAATTAGAAAATAGCACAAAAATACGAAAAATTAGAAAAAATCAACAAAAAACACAAAATACTAGAAAAACAAAAGAAAATGGCAAACAAATATCATAAAATACCAAAATCAGGAAAATAGGAAAATAAAAGAAGTATAACAATTGAAAATAAATACAAAAAGAGAAAAATGAAATACAAAAGAAAATACCAAGAAATAATTAAAATACAAGAAAAATACAAAATTTAATAATTTTGGGTTGTGTAGTGAAATATATACACATTGGAATAGGCCCAAGTGTAATAGGCCCAAGAGACCAGCCAGCCAGTCTAAGACTTTAACCAAACGATGGCGTATATGTTATTTTGATTTTAACCGTTGATGAGATCAGTCCAACGGATCAGAAAAGGCGGCTTAATTGAAAACCAAACGACACCATTTTTGAAGTTAATCCCGGCCGTCCAAAAGAATGATCAGACGGATGTTTTTGAGTCTTGGTAGAAGTTAAACGACGCAGTATAATGAACTAATTCTGGCTGTTCAAATCTAAAATCTAACGGACACAAGGCCGTCTCTTACTTAACTAAACGGCGCCATTTTAAAAGAGAAATCCTGGCCATTGATCTCGGTTGACCAGGATCACACAAAATCAACGGAGTATATAAATGCCAATCTCTCGTTCAAAATAACACATATACACATATTACAGATCATTGAAACCCTAGCCGCCCATCTCCGTCTTCTTCTTCATGAGTCTCATGGAGACTGGCTGGACTGGCCTTGAAGCACCGCTGTCTCCGGCTCAAACAACCACCAAACACCTCACCCCTAACCACCAAACACCACAACCACCATAAAACCCCAAAAAACCAAAAGACCCCCTTTCTTCTTAAAAATCCGGTCGTGGAACCCTAGTCGGCGACCTCAAAACTATAAACCAGTCTTCAAGCTTAACACCCTAGGACCCCCTTAAGGAGACCTTTCACCTCATCTAGGTGACTAGTCTCGAATCTGGCCAGAACGTTTCGAATATATCAAAAAAGCTCACCGAAACCCTACTCCGGCGAGCACCCAAAAACAAACCTTACCCCAAAACCTCTGAACCAAGCCCCAAACCACCCCCTTACCCACCAAAACTCCAAAAAGAAGCCCCATCGGAAAAATCTAATAGTTAGAAGACTTTAAGTCTTCAAAATTTCTGAGGTCTGGAAATAAATAAATAAAGAAAGAAAGAAGAAATAAAGAGGAAAGAAAGAAAGAAAAGAAAGAAAGAGAAGAAAAGAAAAAGAACCCTAAAAGCTAAGTTCTACTACCCATCTTCTTTCTTTTTGTCTGTTTGTCTTCTCAAAGTGTTCTTGTTAATCTGTTCTTGATGTTCTTATGAGCCTGTATTCTTTGCATGCTTAAGATCTATCACTATTTCGTTACACATGCCTAAATCTGTTATGGCATTCTTAGGGGTTTTAATGATTATTACACATGAATCATGGTTAAATAGGCTTGTTTGTGTGTTTGTTCATCATGCTTTGTCTGAAATTAAACTTTGATTAATTGGGATTCAACCATTATCAAAATTTATCTCTAAGTTCTAATTGATTGGAAATTGATTTAAGATTAAGGCTATGTGTGCAATATAACATGAATTGGCTATATTTGTAACCTTATTCACTTGTGAGACCATTCAGAATCCTGTGATGTTTTTGTGATTTTGGTTATAGCTTTAAAGATTTGGGGTTAGTTCTGAAAGCTAAAGTATGTGTGGCTATTTTTGAAAGAACTAGGTCTGTTTATTGAAATGGTTATCTCTTATATGAATTGGTTATGATGTTAAGTGGTTAATTTTTGCAAACTTATCTCTAATTAGTTACTTTGTGTTAATAAGAGGTTACATTTTAAATAAGAATGGAGTCTGTTAAATGTGGTTAAATTTGAAAGGGATTTGGGGTCTAAATCTGGCTAAATCTTAAAACAGTTATAAATATTGGCTATTAATTAAATAGGTCTTATACCCTAATCTGCCGGACCTTAGTAGGTCGGGTAAATAAGAAAAACAATAAGTGTATAATAGGAAACAATAAGAGGCATTATTGAGGATTTAATAGAGCCTATATGGTTAGAAAGGACTTTATTGCCTAGTATTCTTGTGATTAACTACAAAATAAAGGGTAAACTAGGCATGATGAAAAGGAAATCTTGAAATTAAACTTATCAAGTGAGGGTAACCTAGTAAAACACCCCCAACATAACATAAAAGAATTGCCTAGAACCTTCCAGCAAGGGCTGGAAGGCTTTTCGACACACATTCGGAGAATTAAACTGTAAAAAATTGAAAAAAAAAAGGGAGGGGATTAGAAATAACTTATTTGAATTTCTCCCCAATTCCACCAAAATTAGTCTATAAATAGGCTTCTAGTAAGCCTGAAAAGGAGGTTGAACTTTTGTGTGGGTAAAAAACTAAGGCTCAAATTCGAATATCTGAAAAGGTTCTGGGTTCTAGATTCTGCAATTAGTTCAGCTCTGAAATTCTTAGCTGACTGTTTTGGTTATTAATCTGGGAGTTCCTGTTAGAGTCTATTATTCTTCAATTCTGCTGGATTCTGCTAGAGCTCTTCGATTCTACATGCTGATTTGCTGGACTGTTGAATTTGGAATTCTATTTGCTGCTCTGTTTGCTGCTCTGTTTGCTGCCATATTGCTGCTAATTTGCTGACTATTCTTCATCCTCAAACCTAGACTCATAGACTGTTTTTGGTGAATCAGGTACACTCTCATTTCTGGAGATGTAATTGCATATTGATTGAAGAAATGATAATCATATGAGCTGTTTTGGATGATGTTACTTCCGTTTTTCCTTTCATTTTGCAATTAATATCTTTTAGAACTATTGTAATTTGTTAGGATGGATTGTAATAATTAACACTAATATGAAGTCGAAACAAAAACAAAGTAGATAGCATAGTAATAATATATATAGATATAGCTATCACTTAATCTATGTTCGAAAAAGGTTAACACATGAAATTAATTCACCTAGTGAAACTCGTATAGACATATGAGCTGATAATCCGCTAATTTTGTTAACTAGTTTTTGATTCAGGATCGATTAGTCCATAAAAAGAAATAAATAGATGAGTTAAAATTGTTTTGTTATTCAAACTCATTTAACAATGATTTACTATAATATAATTTAGAATTCTATAATCAATAATAATCCAAGCCTGTTCAGTTAGTATAAAACCACTGTTTAGGTATTTGAAATAAAAGTGTTAGTACTTAATTCATGTTACTGTTTAGTCGGTTTTTAGAATTTGTAGTTAATATCAATTGACATGTAATTTGAAGCTTTTATGAAATAAAAATGGAATTTATTGGTTTATTCTGTTGTTTGATGAATGTTTATTCGAATTTTATGAAACTACAAGTCTGCTCTACATTTTATCCGTTTATTCTGGGCCTGGATGAGAACACAGGCCCAGATCCGAATAAATTCACTTGTGGATCTCTAAGTGGTGATGCTTACATATACTGGGTTCCAGAAGCCCAGTCACACATAATGGACTGTTAATACAGTCTAGAAGTCCTGGTAATAAATAATTGGCCTGGTCATAATAATAACAAATTCAGAAAATATCAAAAATTATATCATGATTAGGAGAAAAAACAGAAATAGGAAATATAGTATATGATAAGTTTGGACCTATAAAATAAAGGGATGAGCCTCGTATAAAATGAAAAGACACACGAGGCCCCCATATGGATTTTAATGTAAGTATTAGATTCGGAAGGACCATTTAGCGAATTTCACGGTCTTTCTTAAAGATAATAATGTGTAGACGTTATAGGCACAATTAAAATATACATGCCTAAATACGAGTGCACATTTATGTGACTCAAATCTTAAATTCCGGCGAAGCTGAAACATATTAAAGTCAGAGGCATACTGGTTGCGGTGTGACTCGAAATGCATTTTCGCGATGTCGCAAGTCGTTAAAAATAACAAAACGGGACATTCACATTTGTAAAAGCATATAAAGAAATCAAATAAGTCAAAAACAACAGTTGAGCGACCGTGCTAAAACCACAGAATTCAGTAGTGCCTAACACCTTCTCCCAGGTTAACACAATTCCTTATCCGGATTTCTAGTTTCGCGGACTGTTAAAATAGAGTCATATTTCCTCGGATTCGGGATTAAACCGGTGACTTGGGACACCCTTATTCTCCCAAGTGGCGACTCTGAAATCTAAATTAATCTCGTCCCGATTGTCCTTAAAGTGGAAAAACTCCTTCCCTATTGTTATTATTATATCCTATCTCGGGGTGTATTAGTAACTAACGGGGTATACTTAGTTCTTCGGAAAAAGTAGTAAAAAGGGAGGTATGACAGCTCTGGCGACTCTGCTGGGGATAAGCAACCCGGAACTTCGGTTCATGGTTTAAGAATTCGACATCGATTAAATTTTCGTTCTAGATATTATTTGATTTCATTATATGCTTTGATCAATGTGCTACATGTTTACCTCTTTGATATTACGTGAACTGTATATACAAAATTGTGCCGAAAATCCTTGTTTTCTCACCTCCGGGGATGTGCTTACTGGTTGACACTCCCCTTTCTGTTAGTATCATACCCTAAATAAGGAATAGAGGCCGGATAAGTTACTAAGCCGGACGACCCCGCGGGTCCCCGGTGCGTAGCCCCCTCCTCGATCCGAGTTATCCACTCGGGTATACGGTCTAGCACCATGAAAATATCAGGATATTAAGCCTAGATTTAGGACGATTATTTGCATCATATCTGACTTAGGGGACTCAACACATCGGTTGGGTCCGTCTAGGATAGGTGACCCGGAAATCAAAGACCGAGCATATTATATGTTGCATTTATTTGTCCTGGTTTATTATGCGGACCGGCTAAATTCCTGAAAACAAAAAGAGAGTGAATTTTAGAATAGAAAAATATCACAATATTGACGAATTGTTGTCAAAAATTCGAAAAGAAAGTTCGAAAAATAGGAAGAACAAATTTTGTTGAAATAATTGGTCACAAAACAATTTGACCAAACTACGCAGGTTTGATTCTCACCACTAGGTGAGATACGTAGGCAACCCTTGATGGGTCCAACCACCCCTTTCAAAACATGACCAAAAAAAATGTCACATTTTTAGTTCTCAATAAATCGAAGTGATGCAGTTTTTGAAAATAGCTTAATGTTTCGAAAGGACGCCGGAAGGTTGTTTTACAAAAATGGCCGCTTTGAAGTCATTCCTTTTCCTTTTTAAATAATAGCCTTGAAATTTTCAAATGAAATATGGAAAGGTTAATTCTTTCAGAATAATGAAAAAATTGTCTTTAAAAAAAATATTTTCCTTTTTGAATAAAATCGCCTTTAATAAATGTGCAGGATGAGCACAATACAAAATGAACCCTTTGCACTAATGAACAAAATACCTTTAGAGTTGCGGTTATGGTCGAACGATCTAGGCCAAAAGGGACAGATTTGGGTCAACAGATATCTGAAAGATCTTACTTGGTTGATGGACATAATACCTCGGGGTGATATTATTCGGGCTCTTATTGCTTGTTGGGATCCTGCACATAATGTGCTCCATTTCTCAGATTTTGCGCTCACTCCGACATTAGAAGAAGTTGCTTATTACATCGGGAAAGGCGAGGTTCCCATAAAGGACAAATATTCGGTGGCTCCAAGGGCAATTATAGTGCGTAGATTCCTCGATTCCCTAAAGATCGCCAGAAATATTCACAATGAATACTTGGCTCACGGGTTCTGTACTATGAGTTTCATATACCGCAGATATGGTCATATTGGGGGATTTAACGACCCAACGAACAAACTCTGCATCAAATCTAACCGAGTCAAGTGGGAGGAACATAGGCGCTTCGCCTTTATGTTGGCCTTTTTGGGATTGATCATATTCCCGAGGAAAGATGGAAATATTCATATAAGAGTCGCCGAAATTGCAGTACTCTCCTTGTGCAAGACAATAGCACATTTGCACCGATGATAGTGGTTGATATCTTCCGTGCCCAAACATCCTGTAAAGAAGGACATGACTTCTTCGAGGGATGCAATCTACTTCTCCAGATGTGGATGACAGAACATTTGTGCTGCCACCCTCAGTTCTCGAGCTACGAGTCATCTGAAAAGACGTGTATTGAAGAGTTTTATGTGAGAACAAAAGAAGTTAAGTTGCTAGAATGATCAAAATGTTGGATCACATACTTGCGATCACTGACTGCTAACCAGATTGATTGGCCATACGGATGGTTGCCCCTCAATGAGGTGATATACATGCCAGCAGAAGGGTCGCATTTTCTGATTATGGGTCTTAAAATCATCCAGCCTTCTGCGCCATACCGGGTATTAAAGCAACTCGGAAGATATCAAGTCATACCAAAAGACAGGGACCTCAGCCTGCAAGCCATAGAAATCAGTCCTGACGGGCAATTCCCGGAAGCAAAGATTCGGCAAATCTGGAATGAATGCCAATGCCTGAGAATAGACACTTGTGCGGGAAACCGAGCTCGAGGAGAAGTATCACCAGGGTATGTCGCATGGTATGGCCGAGATATTGAGCATGAGAGACCGATGAAGAGGCCTCACATTCAAAAGTTGGCTGAGCAGTCTAAGGAACAAAAAGATTGGATGGCCAAAGAAAATGACTATAGAGCTAGAATCAGCATGTTGGAGAAACAATTCCAAGACCTCAAATTCAAAAGAAGCTTACAGGCGGCATCCGATGAGGGTGAAAAGAAACAACCGAGGAAAGAGAATGAAATCTTGAAGGCTCAAATTGCAAAGATGAAAACAACAGCCGAAACCCCAATTCAACTTGCCCGAGAAGAGAAGCTAATTGAAAATCTTCGGCGCAAAGTAAACAACTATAGCTTTGATCTAGATAAAGCTGAAAAGGAATTAGTCGGGGTTCGGAAACAACTGGCCAGGAATGCTGAAAAACGAGTTCGAATGGTTTATCTGTTATAAGATAAACATAATGTTGAGGTAGCCCGATTGAGGAAGAAGACCATTACAGCCGAAGTCAAAAGTATCAAACAAACCAAAGAGTTTGAGGTAGAGAGAGAACATTGCTACATGGTTATGGCTGTTAGAATTGGAGCTACAACAACTACAAAAGAAGAACCAGCAAACCTTAGATGCTCGTGCCGAATAGATTGGTAGGTTGCTTCAAGAAAAATGGGTCATTAGGGAAAGAATTGTCAACATTGCTCAGTACATCACAAGGAAATGCCAATTGTGCGAAGATATGTCTCAGTCAACATTCACATCAGCTGTAATGTTCTTTGTAAAGCAAGTAATGACCGACCTGGACAAACTCCAAAGTAGATTAGCATATAGGCTCGCGGCAAGACCGAACGATGTCTCGCGGGCACTAGGAGATTTAATGTTTTCATAAGGCATGCATTTTGTATTTGTATTTTTCTTTCTGCATTTGTAGTACAACATAATTTGTATCTGATGTTTGAATATCAATGAAAATTCAAAAGAAATTGCCACTATTTTCTCTCTTGTATATATAAATTGCTTGGGCGATAGGCAAACATATAGGAACGAAAAACAAAAACAAAAAAAAAGAGAAAATAAAGAAAAAAAAGGGAAAAGAAGAAAAAGAAATAAACAGAAAGCAATGAAATGAAGAAAAACAAAAGTGGAAAAGAAAGCTTGTGGTTCAAAGAAAACTAATGCGGGGATGATGCATAATGACTAGGCAAAAGTTGTGATTTTAGAACTTGTGATGTTTATCCCTTACGATCTAACTATTAACAAGTTTTGTTGTTTATTAGTATCAGATTTACAGTTGGCAACTGGCACATCACAGCTACAACACACGCTCTAAAGTCACGACCAAAACGGTAACTCAAGTAATCGAGCCTACTATTATGGACCTGGTACAAGAGGAAGAAGTTATGGAAATAAATAGTATGAAAGAAGAGATGTACAAATTGAATCAGCAGATGTCAACGATGTACCAGGCCTAGTCGAGGGGTCAACCCTTGCCTTCCTACCCAGCCAACCCAGCATACATTCCTCCTCCGAACCCAAACCCTAAACCGCCCACTATGAACTCACCCTCCACCTGTCCAACTTACCCACATTACTATGCTACAACCTCACAAGCACCACCACCTTTGCCTAAACAAGCTCTACCACCACCACCTCAGGTCGCTCTAGTATACGTGGCACCGCCACCAACTGCTTTACACAAATCTTCTAGTGAACCTGTGTTCCATGTCCAGGACATCCATTATTACCCACCAGAACACACGTTCAGGCAACATGATTTTTACACCCCACTCATAGACATGACGGGGGAGGAGAAACATGTCAGAAATATTGAACTAGAAGAGATGGCCCGTAAGTTGAAAAGTCTTGAGCAGTCATTTCGTAACACGCAAGGGCTGGGAGGCCAAGTGAGTGTTGCATACAATGACATATGTGTATTTCCTGAGGTACAGCTACCTGCCAGGTTTAAGTTGCCCAAGTTTGATATGTATAACGGTCACGAAGACCAAGTAGCCCATTTGAGGGGTTACTGCAGTAAAATGCGCGGAGCAGGAGGAATGGATAAGTTACTCATGGCTTATTTCAGTCAAAGCTTAAGTGGTTCGGAGTTGGAATGGTATACTCGGCAAGATCATACCCGATGGTTCATCAAGGATGACTTAGCTCAATCATTCGCAAACCATTTCCAATACAATCTGGAAATTATCCCTGACAGGTTATCATTGACTAAGATGGAGAAGAAACCCCGAGAAAGCTTTCGGGAATATGGATTCAGGTGGAGGGAATAGGCTGCACGTGTAGACCCACCAATGAAAGAAGGAAAAATGGTGTATTGCTTCTTACAGGCTTTGGAGCCAACATACTACGGCCACTTAGTGTCTGCAATTGGAAAAACCTTTAACGAAGTAGTAAAGATGGGAAGCTTTGTGAAGAAGGGTTAAAAACGAACAATATTATGAGCTACTCAGCCATCAAGGCTACAAACCAAGCAATACAGACTGGAACCGGAGGGTCGATTGTCAAGAAGAAAAAGGAGAAAGTTGCGGTCATTGAAGGTAGATCTTGGTCCCGGGGCCCTAACCCATATTATCATCAACCTCGCCCATACCAACCATATCCACCAGCACCATATAATCCACCTCCACCATATTATCCTTCAACTAGTCCACCGTTTTCTGTCCAACATGCTCAACCTTACCCACCGCCTCCACATTCATGGCGTACCCCAACTCTACAAAATGTCTACCACATACAAAATACCTATCCGCCTTAAAAAACTTATAGAAATCCAAACCAACCTAACTTCCGTCCAGATCCAGAAGTAAAAGGTGACAAGGATCAAAGGAAGCGAACATTCACTCCTTTGGGGGAATCATATACCAGTCTTTTTCACCGATTGAGAGAACTGGGGATGTTGAGCCCTATTGAACCAAAAATTCCCAACCCTCCACCCAGAAATCTAGACCAATTTGTCCGTTGTGAGTATTGTTCCGGGGCACTGGGACATGATACGGAGAAGTGTTGGCATTTAAAGTCCGCAATACAAGAACTTATTGATACTAGGAGAATTGAGGTGCAAGCTCCAAAAACTTCCAATATAACGCAGAATCCTTTGCCAGCACATCATGAGACACATATGATAGAGCTGGAACAGGAAGAGAGCTGCAAAAAACCTTCTCAGTCAGTGATGATGATTAAAGCAAACAACAAGGTTGAAGGAGAAGTTGAAAGGGAGAAAGTGTCAATTGAGTTACCAACAAAGAAGCCATTAGTGATTGAGCCCGTGAAATTAATAGTACCTGGAGTAAAGCCTTTGCTGACTGTGAAGGGAGCCTATGTAGAGTCGATGGTTATCAAACTAGTTGTGCAGATGCTAGTCGTGAATACCAGGGCCATACCGTGGAATTATGATAAGGTGACAGTGATGTATAAAAGGAAGGAAGTTAAAGGAGAAATTTGTGAAACTCATGGTTTAACTCTCTCCGAGCGATGCTTTGCCCAGGAAGAACTGAGAAAGATAAAAGTGGTGAAAGAAAACCTGGCTCATGTGACGAAGGTAGTCACTGAAGAGGAAGCTGAAGAATTCTTGAAGAAGATGAAAGCTCAAGACTATTCTATAATTGAGTAATTGAGAAAGACGCCCGCGCAGATTTTGTTGTTATCCCTGCTAATTCATTTTGATGAACATAGAAAGGCGTTGATGAAGATTCTAAATGAAGCCCATGTACTTGAGAAGATTTCAGTATTTCATCTGGAGAAAATCACAAACAAGATCTTTGAGACAAACAAGATAATATTTTTAGATAGCGAGTTGCCACTGGAAGGGACGGAGCATAATAAAGCACTATACCTCACGGTTAAATGTGAAGAATCTGTAGTAACCTGTGTTTTGGTGGACAATGGGTCAAGTACCAATATCTGCCCCTTGGGGAAGTTGAAGGTCAATCATGAGAGAATTTATCGGAACAGTATATGTGTAAGGGGTTTTGATGGAGGAGGAAAGAACACCGTCGGGGATATCATACTAGAGCTTACCGTTAGACCGGTGGATTTCACTATGGAGTTTCAAGTGCTGGATGTCGCTGTATCATACAACCTCTTGTTGGGACGTCCGTGGATCTACGCTGCAAAAGCAATACCATCCTCTTTGCATCAAATGGTAAAATTTCAATGAGAGCAGCAAGAGATAATAGTGCACGGGGAAGACAATGTTTGCAATGCTATTACATCATTTGAGGAAGCTGAAGGAGATAAAGGTCCGTGGGTGTACCAAGTAATGGACACTGTGTTTGTGAACAAAATATCTGAGGGAGAAAACATGTCAGTACCCACGGTGGCCCCTGCAGCAGTGATGGTCGCCAAGGAGATGATAAAGAATTTGTTTTCTCCGGGAAAGGGCTTAGGAATGGCCTTGCAAGGAATAACACAGCCGATCCACCTTCCGGGTAGTACTGACACTTTTGGCTTGGGTTTCAAGCCAACCATTGCTGATATCCAGAGAGCTAAGAAATTGAAGAAGAAAGGGTGGTCCCTCCCAAAACCTATCCCAACACTATCCAACTCCTTTGTCAGGCCTGGTACACAGAGACGTCTGGCGACTGTTATGCCAAACCGTGCTGACATAAAATCGGATGAAGAGCTTCTAGCAAGATTTGAGAGGCTATTTGAAGATGTGAATGTGTTTGAGATGGGTGAAGGAACAAGCAAAATGGATTTTCAATTCGTGGGACCCCACACTATGCTAAATAACTGGGAAGATACTCCTCTTCCGATAAAGAGGGAGTTGTGGTAGTTAGCTTTTAATATTTCATTCCCAAAATTATCTTGTTTAAAAATTGTAATCCCATATCCCGTCAAATCAGATGTATCCAAATTTTGTTACCTTTTGATAAATCAATGAAATGCAATTTCTTTTCTTCCTCCATTTTTGCCTTATTTTATTTTTTCTTTTCTACAGTTCAATATTTGCTGATTCCAATGATATGTCATGCATGAAGGATTCCCGGTCCATTCTTGATAATCGAATAGTTATACAAGAAATTGAAAATGAACATGAAGTGGAATATGATGATGAGGAAGTACTGGAGGAAATTAGTAAAGATTTGAGTCATTATGAGGAAAAACCCAAACCGAACTTAAATGAGACGAAATCTATTAATTTGGGAAGTGAGAAGAATGTACGAGAAACAAAGATTAGTGTGCATTTAGAGGTTTCCCTCAGAGAAGATTTAATCAAGTTGTTACATGAGTACAAAGACATATTTGCTTGGTCCTATGATAACATGCCCGGGCTCAGTACTGATTTGGTGGTACATAAATTGCCCATTTATCCAGAATGTCGGCCGGTAAAACAGAAGTTAAGGAAATTTAAAACGGACATCAGTGTGAAAATAAAAGAAGAAGTTAACAAGCAATTCGAGGCAAAGGTTATACGGGTCACTAAATATCCCACCTGGTTAGCTAATGTTGTGCCAGTTCCAAAAAAGGATGAAAAAACAAGGGTGTGCGTTGATTATCAGGACCTCAATAAAGCTAGTCCAAAGGATGATTTTCCATTGTCAAATATCCATATATTGATCGACAATTGCGCCAAGCATGAAATTGGTTTTTTTGTAGATTGTTATGCGGGTTATCATCAGATCCTGATGGATGAAGAAGATGCAGAAAAGACAGCCTTTATCATGCCTTGGGGAACATATTGCTACAGGGTGACGCCGTTTGGGTTAAAGAATGTCGGGGCTACATATATGAGGGCAATGACCATTATGTTTCATGATAAGATACACCGAGAGATTGAAGTATATGTGGATTGTCATTATCAAGTCCAAAAAGCAATGTGACTATGTCAAGGATTTAAGAAAGTTTTTCCAGAGGCTCCGAAGATATAATCTCAAGCTCAATCCAGCAAAGTGTGCTTTCGGGGTGCCGTCAGGAAAGTTATTGGGATTCATAGTAAGCCAGCGTGGTATTGATTTAGATCCGTTAAAGATAAAAGCAATCCAGAATTTGCCTCCGTCGAGGAACAAGAAAGAAGTAATGAGTTTATTGGGCAGGTTGAATTATATCAGCAGATTTATTAATCACTTAACGTCGACTTGTGAGCCCATTTTCAAATTGTTGAAGAAAGATTGGAGTGATGAATGTCAAGAAGCATTTGACAAAATTAAGGAATATCTGGCTAATCCTCATGTATTGGTTCCTCCAGAACCGGGAAGACATTTGATCCTTTATCTAACTGTATTGGATAATTCTCTTGGTTGTCTATTGGGGCAGAACAATGAAACAGGGAAGAAAGAGAAAGCAATATATTATCTTAGTAAGAAGTTTACATCTTACGAGGTAAAATACACTCAGTTGGAGAGAACATGTTGTGCTTTAACATGGGTTGCGCAGAAGTTGAAACATTACTTGTCGGCTTATACTACTTATTTGATATCTCGGTTGGATCCACTAAAGTATATATTCCAGAAGCCTATACCCACAGGAAGTCTTGCTAAATGGAAAATTCTACTTACAGGGTTTGACATAATTTATGTAGCTCGTACGACAATGAAGGCGCAAGCAGTTGCTGACCATTTGGTAGACAATCTGGTCGATGATGAGTATGAACCATTGAAGACATATTTTCCTGATGAGGAGACAATGAACATTGAAGAAGTAGAGCAAGATGATAAGCCAGGATGGAAAATGTACTTTGATGGGGCCGTCAACAATAAAGGGGTCGGAATTGGAGCAGTACTCATCTCAAAAACGGGTCAGCATTATCCTGTTACTGCTCAGCTTCGGTTTTTCTGTACTAATAACATGACCAAGTATGAAGCATGCATATTGGGATTGAAAATGGCAATAGACATGGGTGTTCAAGAGATTTTGGTCATGGATGACTCGGATCTTTGATACATGGGAGACAAGGGATTTGAAACTAATACCTTATCGAGAGTGTCTGCATGAATTGTCTCAGAGATTTCAATCTATAGAGTTCAATCACATCCCAAGAATGCACAGCGAAGTAGCGGATGCTCTAGCCACATTATCATCCATGTTGTACCATCCAGATAAAACTTACATAGATCCCCTACAGATACAAGTTCGTGATCAAAATGCTTATTGTTTCGCCATGGAAGAATAACTTGATGGTAAGACATGGTATCATGATATCAGAGAATATTTGAGGACAGAAGTGTACCCAGAGAAGGCCACAGGGGACCAGAAAAGGGCTATAAGGCGATTAGCAAATGGATTTTTCCTCAGTGGAGGAGTTGTATACAAAAGAACACCGGATTTGGGTCTATTGAGATGTATAGATGCACAACAATCTAACATAATTATGGCTGAAATACATGCAGGAGCTTGTGGACCTCATATGAGCGGCTATATTTTGGCCAAGAAAATACAGAGAGCAGTATATTATTAGATCACCATGGAGCGTGGTTGCATTAGATATGTGTGGAAATGCCATCAATGTCAGATACACGAAGATTTGATTCACTGCCCACCCTATGAGTTATATACAATGTCAGCACTGTGGCCATTCGTCGCTTAGGGCATGGATGTCATCGGTCCAATAGAGCCCGTAGCATTTAATGGGAACAGATTTATCTTGGTAGCAATTGATTATTTTACTAAATGGGTGGAGGCGAAGACATTTAAAGTAATGACAAAGAAGGCGGTAGTGGATTTCGTGCACACAAATATCATTTGTCGCTTTGGAATTCCTAAGGTGATTATCACAGACAATAGAGCAAATATGAACAGTCACCTCATGGCAGAAGCATGTCAAAAGTTCAAAATCTTGCACCGTAACTCTACACCTTATAGGCCTAAAGCGAATGGAGTAGTGGAGGCTGCAAATAAGAATATTAAGAATATTCTCCAAAAAATGGTGGAAGAGTCAAGATAGTGGCACGAAAAATTTCCATCTGCTATCATGGGTTATCGTACAACTGTACGTACTTCAATTGGAGCAACACTTTATTCATTGGTGTACGGAACAGAGGCAATCATACCAGCAGAAATTGAAATACCTTCCCTTCGGATCATAGTTGAGGTTGAAATTGATGATGACGAATGGGTAAAAGCTCAGCTAGAACAATTGAACTTGATTGAAGAGAAAAGGTTAGCGGCAGTTTACCATGGACAGTTATATCAGCGGAGGATGGCCAGAGCATACAACAAGAAAGTACGTCCGCGGAAATTCAAAGTTGGACAGTTGGTGTTAAGACGTATTTTTGCCTCACTGGGCCGAAGCAAAAGGAAAGTTTGCACCAAATTGGCAAGGGCCATTCATGGTGTCCCGGGTATTGTCCAACGGAGCTTTATATTTAACAGATATTGAAGGAAAATGTATAGAGACTTCTATCAACTCAGATGCAGTCAAGAGATATTATGTATGATTCCTTTTTCATATGTACAACTGTATTTGTCATAATTTTGAAATTGAAATGATGAAGGCATTTTATTCTTTATCCAAACACTTTATCCATTGATACTCTTGTTGAGCCTTATTGCATTATTCTTTCATATCCTTCTCTCGGAATCAATTATGGACAAGAGAAAAAAAATGCATACAAAAGAAGAAAACTGGGAATAGTCAAATCGCAACAATGAAGCGATCGTATGGTCCGAACTACGTTTTGACTTGATCCCGAAAGGGTACGTAGGCAGCCTCACTGAGCTTCAGTCACGACAGAAATAAAATTCAAGATTCCCCAGAAAATTGAAACTGGGGCAGAAGTTATGTTTTATGATTCCGAGAGTTGTAAATATTTTGAACCCTCGCTTAAATTTTGAGCTTTTATACCTTTCTTTCTAAACCCATCCAAAAGCCACATTACAGTCCAAAGAAAGACCTTCTAATTAATTTCAAGAAATTGATGATATAATAAAAATAAAGAGAAACATGGCATGGACAATACCTGGAGGTTTGGAAAAAAAACAAAAATGAGAGAGCCTTATTGGTGAAAACCCTAACGGGCACCATAAGGCGAATGTGAGATGAGAGAAAATAAAAAAATGAGAGAGTCTTGTTGGTGAAAACCCTAACGGGCACCATAAGGCGAATGTAAGGTAAGAAAAGAATAAATGAGAGAGTCTTATTGGTGAAAACCATAACGGACACCATAAGGCGAAAGTGAGGAATATTTTGATGAAAGAAGAAAAACAGCAAAAAATAAGAAAGGTTTGGGTTGAAGGAAAAGATGAAATCAAGACAACAATGATTCGATTAGACAGACTGGGTCGGAATTTAAATACATGGCATGGTCAGAGGAATCAGCTGTCATACCCAGATAAGTTCTGTTTTTACTTCAAAATACCCTTACCCCTTCAAATTCATATTTTTGCATTTCATTGATCAAAACCAGTTGCCCATTGAAAGCTAACTACCAGCTTCTCATGTTAAGAGGCGTAATAACACCGGGTCAAAGGAAAAGAGAAAATAAAAAGAGAGAATGGTAATCAAGGTCGAGAGAAAATGAAAAGAAAAGAAACAAAAAAGAGGAAAAGCAAAAGGGGATTACAAGAGAAAGTTGAAGAAAATCTGGCAATGGACTGCAAAGCAGGATGAAACAAGAAGAGGCAGACGATGGAAGCAGGGCCAACAAGAATGCCAGTTGCTAACAATCATTTTATAACTAATAAGATTGTTCACTGATTTAGACAGGGACAAAAGATTCAAATTCTCACTAATCAGTTTAAAGTGAATGTGACCAATGTGGGAGGAAAACACCAAAAAAGAAAAACAGCAATAAAAGGGGAAATCCACAGAGGAGGACTCACTCAAGTTATCAGGAAACCTACCCAAACCGCAAGGGAGGTATTGTCTTTTCAAAACTCATACCCCAGTTATCAAACTGAGGGAATCTTTTTCTGCATTTTTATTTCATGCATCAGGCGCCCACCTGGATAATGAGGGAATATTTTTCAGCATTTTCATTTCATGCATCAGACGCCCACCTGTATAACAAGGGAATACTTTTCAACATTTTAATTTCTATTCAGGCGCCCACCTGTATAACGAGGGAATACTTTTCAGCATTTTAATTTCTGTTCAGGCGCCCACCTGTATAACAAGGGAATACTTTTCAGCATTTTAATTTCTGTTCAGGCGCCCACCTGTATAACGAGGGAATACTTTCTGCATTATTGATCGTTTTCCTAACATGAGTAACACCATAACACAAGGAAAGCCTCACACTGGGGCAGAGGAAAAAAATTTCTTTGTTTTTGTTTTTGTTTTAAACAGGTATTGACCTGGAAGCAAGAAGCGCATTTGGATATCACATGAAGGGATGGAAGCAGAATATTAGAAACAAGAAATAATCAAAAATCTACAAAAAAGAAGGATGCAAATAAAAGAGCAACATGTGATATGGAAAAGCAAGACAATGCAAGAAGACAAGACATAGATAGGATTTTATTGTAATTCATAAGATCATAGCTTAGAATAGCTTCTTTGTTTTTATTTTTATCCCGGTGTAATAAGGAGTTAGTCAGTGATTATAGCAACAACAACAGCAACAGCAAGTCTTGGTAGTTTCAAACTACCAGACCTTCCCTAACTACACTGACCTGATTCCTGTTTAGCCCAGGATATGTAGGCAACCTCCAAAGTAGGGTGCGGTCAAAAGGTTTTCAAAATGCTTTTTACGGAATATGCCAGTGGGCAAAAATCTCTCATTACTGCTCACTTATCTTTGCACTGAAACTCTTCGTGTTCCCGAGCAAAGAGGGCAGTTGTGAGCACGTGATTTTTGCCCTAAGCAAATAAATTCCAATATAAATATACAAATAAATACAAAAATAGTTTTTGGTGTGCAATCGTGTGTTTTAATTGAAATACTTGTGTGTTTGTTTTAAAATAAATTTTGAAATTAAAATTACAAAGGAATCAATTAGAAAATAGCACAAAAATATGAAAAATTAGAAAAAATCAACAAAAAATACAAAATACTGGAAAAACAAAAGAAAATGGCAAAAAATATCATAAAATACCAGAAAAATCAGGAAAAATAGGAAAATAAAAGAAGTATTACAATTGAAAATAAATACAAAAAGAGAAAAATAAAATACAAAAGAAAATATCAAGAAATAATTAAAATACAAGAAAAATATAAATATGTAATAATTTTGGGCTGTGTAGTGAAATATATACACATTGGAATATGCCCAAGTTTAATAGGCCGAAGAGACCAGCCGGCCAGTCTAAGACTTTAACCAAACAATGGCGTATAGGTTATTTTGATTTTAACCGTTGATGAGATCAATCCAACGGATCAGAAAAGGCGGCTTAATTGAAAACCAAACGACACCTTATTTGAAGTTAATCCTGGCCGTCAAAAAATGATCAGACGAATGTTTTTGAGTCTTGGTAGGAGTTAAACGACGCATAATAATGAACTAATACTGGCCGTTCAAATCTAAAATCTAACGGACACAAGGTCGTGTCTTACTTAACTAAACAACGCCGCTTTAAAGGAGAATTCCTGCCCATTGATCTCGGTTGATCCAAAGGCCAGGATCACACGAAATCAAGGGGGTATATAAATGCCAATCTCTCGATCAAAACAACACATATACACATATTACAGATCATTGAAACCCTAGCCGCCCATCTCCGTCTTCTTCTTCATGAGTCTCATGGAGACTGGTCGGACTGGCCTTGAATCACCGCTGTCTCTTGCTCAAACCACCACCAAACACCTCACCCCTAACCACCAAACACCACAACCACAATAAAACCCCAAAAAACCAAAAGACCCCCTTTCTTTTTTGAAAATCCGGTCGCCGGAACCCTAGCCGGTGACCTCAAAACTATGAACCAGTCTTTAAGCTTAACACCCTAGGACCCCCTTAAGGATACCTTTCACCTCATCTAGGTGGCTGGTCTCGAATCTGGCCAAAACTGTTCGAATATAGCAAAAAATCTCGCCGGAACCCTACTCTGGCGAGCACCCAAAAACAAACCTTACCCCAAAACCTCTGAACCAAGCCCCAAACCACCCCCTTACTCACCAAAACTTCAAAAAGAAGCCCCATCGGAAAAATCTAACAATCAGAAGACTTTAAGTCTTCAAAATTCCTGAGGTTTGGAAATAAATAAAGAAAGAAAGAAGAAATAAAGAGGAAAGAAAGAAAGAAAAGAAAGAAAGAGAAGAAAAGAAAAAGAACCCTAAAAGCTAAGTTCTACTGCCCATCTTCTTTCTCTTTGTCTGTTTGTCTTCTGAAGGTGTTCTTGTTAATCTGTTCTTGATGTTCTTATGAGCCTGTATTCTTTGCATTCTTAAGATCTATCACTATTTCGTTACACATGCCTAAATCTGTTATAGCATTCTTAGGGTTTTTAATGATTATTACACATGAATCATGGTTAAATAGGCTTGTTTGTGTTTTTGTTTATCATGCTTTGTCTGAAATTAAACTTTGATTAATTGGGATTCAACCATTATCAAAATTTATCTCGGAGTTCTAATTGATTGGAAGTTGATTTACGATTAAGGCTATGTGTGCAATATAACATGCATTGGCTATATTTGTAACCTGATTCACTGGTGAGAGCATTCGGAATCCTGTGATGTTTTTGTGATTTTGGTTATAGTTGTAAAGATTTGGGGTTAGTTCTGAAAGCTAAAGTATGCGTGGCTATTTTTGAAAGAACTAGGCCTGTTTATTGAAATGTTTATCTCTGATATAAATTGGTTATGATGTTTAGTGGTTAATTTTTGCAAACTTATCTCTAATTAGTTACTTTGTATTAATAAGAGGTTACATTTTAAATAAGAATGGAGTCTGTTAAATATGGTTAAATTTGAAAGGGATTTGGGATTTAAATCTGGCTAAGTCTTAAAACAGTTATAAATATTGGCTATTAATAAAATAGGACTTAAACCCTAATCTGCCAGACCTTAGTAGGCCGAGTAAATAAGAAAAATAATAAGGGTATAATAAGAAACAATAAGTGGCCTTATTGAGGATTTAATAGAGCCTATAGGGTTACAAAGGACTTTATTACCTAGTATTCTTGTGATTAACTACAAAATAAAGGGTAAACTAGGCATAATGAAAAGGCAATCTTGAAATTAAACTTAGCAAGTGAGGGTTAACTAGTAAAATACCCCCAATAGAACATAAAAGAATTGCCTAGAACCTTCCAGCAAGGGCTGGAAGGCATTTCGACACACATTCAGGGAATTAAACTGTAAAAAATTGAAAAAATAAGGGAAGGGGATTAGAAATAACTTATTTGAATTTCTCCCCAATTCCACCCCAAAATTAGTCTATAAATAGGCTTCTAGTAAGCCTGAAAAAGGGGTTGAACATTTCTGTGGGTAAAAAACTAAGGCTAAAATTCGAATATCTTAAAAAGTTCTGGGTTCTAGATTCTGCAATTAGTTCAGCTCTGAAATTCTTAGTTGACTGCTTTGGGTATTAATCTGGGTGTTGCTGTTAGATTCAGCTTGAGCTCTTCGATTCTACTTGCTGATTTGCTGGACTGTTGAATTTGGAATTCTATTTGCTGCTCTGTTTGCTCCCTATTGCTGCTAATTTGCTGACTATTCTTCATCCCCAAACCTAGACTTATAGACTGTTTTTGGTGAATCAGGTACACTCTCATTTCTAGAGATGTAATTGCATATTGATTGAAAAAATGAAAATCATATGAGCTGTTTTGGATGATGTTACTTCTGTTTTTCCTTTCATTTTGCAATTAATAACTTTTAGAACTATTGTAATTTGTTAGGATGGATTGTAATAATTAACACTAATATAAAGTCGAAACAAAAACAAAGTAGATAGCATAGTAGTAATATATATAGATATAGCTATCACTTAATCTAAGTTCGAAACAGGTTAACACATGAACTTAATTTACCAAGTGAAACTGGTATAGACATATGAGCTGATAATCAATAATTTTGTTAACTAGTTTCTGATTCAGGATCGATTAGTCCATAAAAAGAAATAAATAGATAGCTAAAACTGTTTTGTTATTAAAACTCCTTTAACAATGACTTACTATAATATAATTTAGAATTCTGTAATCAATAATAATCCAAGCATGTTCAGTTAGTATTAAAACCATTGTTTAGGTATTTGAAATAAAAGTTTTAGTACTTAATTCCTGTTACTGTTTAGTCGGTTATTAGAATTTGTAGTTAGTATCAATTGACATGTAATTTGAAGCTTTTATGAAATCAAAATGGAATTTATTGGTTTATTATGTTGTTTAATGAATGTTTATTTGAATTTTATGAAACTACAAGTCTGCTCTACATTTTATCCGTTTATTCTGGGCCTGGATGAGAACACAGGCCCAGATTCGAATAAATTCACTTCTGGATCTCTAAGTGGTGATGCTTACATATACTGGGTTCCAGAAGCCCAGTCACACATAATGAATTGTTAATACAGTCCAGAAGTCCTGGTAATAAATAATTGGCCTAGACATAATAGCAACAAATTCAAAAAATACCAAAAATTATGTCATGATTAGGAGAAAAAACAGAAATAGCAAATATAGTATATGATAAGTTTGGACCTATAAAATAAAGGGATGAGCCTCGTATAAAATTGTAACGACCCGGCCCAACGTTACGGGATTTATCGCCCCGTTTTCTTTATTTAATACTTCAATATGCTGATTTATATGTGTTTGGAGTGTTAGAAGCAAATCGGAGAGAATTAGAATAGAAATGAGGCCATAAATCTCTTTATGAGAAGAATAGGTTGGAAAAGTCAACTGAATGTTGACCAATGAGTTAGATAGCTCGGAATGGAATTCTGATGATTCGACTAGTTTTGGGCGATCATTTATGACTTATGAGAGTGATCGGAATCAAATTCGGAGGTCCGGTGTAGTTTTAGGCTTGAATTGGCTAAGGTTGAATTTTGATGAAATCCGAACGGTAGGTGAGATTTTGATCCGGGAGTCGGAATGGAATTCCAACATTTGCAGTAGCTCCGTGAGGTGATTTTTGCACATGTCTACAAAGTTTTAGGTCATTCGGACGTCGTTTGGTTGGGTTTTTGATTGGATGTTATTTTCGGAAGTTCTAGTTGAAACTTAGGCTTGAATTCGCCTTAATTTGATGGTTTTCGTGTTTGAGGGTGTATTTTTATGATTGGAACAAGTTTGTATCATCTTTTGGAGTAGGTACAAATCTGGGGGTCCAAACGAACCATTTTTTGCCAAAGGAAAGAGTTGGTTTACTGTCATAAGTGCAGCAGACATTTACTCTCTGCGATCGCACTAATGGGCATGCGATCGCATAGAGTACTGGAGAGGGCGAGAATTTTACCCTTCGTGATCGCAAGGCGAGGTACGCGATTGCGTAAGGTCAGGAGCAGGATCAATGCGATCGCGGGAGACACGATCGCGATCGCGTAGAGTAACCCAGTTGTCCATCGCGATCGCATGAGGGTCTACGCGATCGCGTAGAAGAAAAATATGGTCTGAGATTTTTGTGATACGCGATCGCATGAAGGGAGTCGCGATCACATGAGGCCGGTAAGTTGAACATCGCGATCGCGTGAGGGGAGTCGCGATCGCATAAGGAAAATTTGATGTCTGACAGAAACAGATATAAACCATAGCAGACGCGAGGGTTTCATTATTTACTTCGTTTTTGCACCACATTAAGAGCAAATTGATTGCTTTGAAGAGAGAAATCAACAGGGTAACATTAAAGGTAAGTTTCTTGACTCAAAAACGCAATTATATGATAGAATTAACATCAAAACTCATGAATTTGGGCAGGAATTGTGAAGAATTAGGGCCTAGATTATGAAAACGAAATTTTTACTTTTGAAAGGCCATTCGAACTCCGATTTTGAAAAAATTTATATGCAAGGACTCGTGGCGAGACGAGAAGTCCATTGGTATGAATTTTGAAATTTTTCGAGAAGTGGGCCCGGGTTTGGGTTTTACCAACTTGGTGTATTATCGCGTATTTCGTGTAAATTGAATTGGGTTATGCTTCTTTGACCCGTATTTGATATAATTGTTGTGGTTTGACTAGATTCTACGCATGAGGCGGTAAATTCAAAAGGAAAAGGCATCGCGGACGAGTCCACGACCGACTTGAGGTGAGTAGTTAGTGTATATGGTAGCCTGAGGGTTCGAAACCCCGGCTTAGCACATGGTGACGCTAGTAGGGCGTGACTCGCACCCCGTGGCAGGTGCGGGATTGATTGTGATTGGGGATTGAGACTTAGTCCATCCCGAATATGAATAACATGATATGTGTGGTTGAAACACACTGTGTTAGATATATTTGTGGGTTGTAAGCCATGTTTGGGGTCTTGGGCCGACCTGTAGTATCCCTAGGAGATAGTTATATATGTGATAGCTCTATTTGCTTAATCACTGATCTCAGTCCTGGTTTGATATCACCATGTTGAAATGCTAAGTCACCTGTTCTTGGAAAAAATTAAATAAAATTAAAGTATTTTCATAATTAATGAACTGGAACCTGGAAATAAAGAATTTGAACTGTTGTGTGGCTTTTATGTATGTTTTGGACTGAGGATGGATCGGGTTGCACGCCGCAGTAGATGATATGTGGATCGGGCTGCACGTCGTAGCAGATGATATGAGGATCAGACTGCACGACGCAATATTATTGCATTTGGGCTGTAGGAGCCCCTCCGGAGTCTATACACACCCCTAGTGAGCGTCGTCGACGTTAAATGAATCGGGCTACACGTCGTAGCAGTTATGTGCATTGCATTGCATTTTTGTCTGTGAATTATCTGTGATAATTGTAATGTTCTGTTGTTGCTAGTTCGTAGGAGGAATCGGATTGTAGTTTAGCTTTACTCTGTGGTTTTCTGTGGATTTCGTACTTTCAGCTATTGATATATATTCATTACTCACTGAGTACTTAGTACTCACCCTTACTCCCTGCACCTTTGTGTGCAGATTCAAGTACACATGATGGATAGACGAGCACTCCAGCTTTTATCAGTGTTTATCCGAGTTGCTGAGGTAGCTGCCGGTGTTCGCAGGACCTGGCTTCTCTTCTTATTCCAGTTTTCCTTTATATATACATTATTCAAACTTGATTATTTTGTTCAGATATTGTTATCCGATCATGTTTAGAGGCTCTAGACTCGTGACCCTAGATCTTTGGGTGATTATTCAGTTTAGCTTTATTGTTGATAATGATATTCAGGTAATGGATTCGAGCTTCATGCTCGGAATGAGAGTGTAAATGGTCGGGCTTGCCTAGCAGTTGTGTTGGGCGCCATCACGATCGGGATTAGGGTCGTGACAAAAATGAAAAGACACACGGGGCCCCCATATGGATTTTAATGTAAGTATTAGATTCGGAAGGACCGTTTAGCGAATTTCACGGTCTTTCCTAAAGATAATAAGGCGAAGACGTTATAGGCACGATTAAAATATACATTCCTAAATACGAGTGCACATTTATGTGACTCAATGTCAAATCCCGGCGAAGTTGAAACGTATTAAAGTCACAAGCGTACTAGTTACGGTGTGACTCGAAATGCATTTTCGCGACGTCGCAAGTCGTTAAAAATAACAAAACGGGACATTCACATTTGTAAAAGCATATAAAGAAATTAAATAAGTCAAAAATAATAGTTGAGCGACCGTGCTAAAACCACGAAATTCGAGAGTGCCTAACACCTTCTCCTGGATTAACAGAATTCCTTATCCGGATTTCTAGTTTCGCGGACTGTTAAAACATAGTCATATTTCCTCGGATTCAGGATTAAACTGGTGACTTGGAACACCATTATTTTCCCAAGTGGCGACTCTGAAATTTAAATAAATCCCGTTCCGATTGTCCTTAAAGTGGAAAAACTCCTTCCATGTTGTTATTATTATATCCTATCTCGGGGTGTATTAGTAATTAGCGGGGTATACTTTATTTTTCAGAAAAAGTAGTAAAAAGGGAGGTGTGACACCATGTCCTCAGTAATCCTAAGTCGCATCATGTCCTGCCTGATCACCTCTCTCCAGTACTTCTTAGGTCTCCCTGTACCTCTCCTCGTGCCCAGCATTGCTAGTCGCTCACAACTCCTCACCGGTACATCAGTGCCCCTCCTCTTAATGTACCCGAAACACCCGAGTCTTGCTTCTCGCATCTTGTCCTTCATGGGTGCCACACCTACCCTCTCTCGAATAACTTCATTCCTAATCTTATTCATCCTTATATGCCCACACATCCACCTCAACATCCGCATCTCTGCAACTTGCATCTTCTGGATCTGAGAGTTCTTAACCGACTACAAAGTAACATCTAAAAATGGGCTGCACTCATAGCATACAACATTTCTCTATGTTCGTGAGCATATTAGATAAGTGAGTCAAGTAAGTCACCAATATCTCAATAGGTCTGAAAACCTTGTGGTGGTAAAGAATGCCATGTTTTTGATATATCGATATTTTTTTCTTTATATTCTGGGTTAGTTGTTACAAAAAAAATATTATTATAGGTTAGAGATAATGAAAAGGGCATCAATCACATAGGTAGCATAAAAAAACATAAAACGCGACAATTTCAAGATTTAACCATGTACTCCTTTTCTTTTTAGTCGTGATAGCTTTTACATTACTTCTCAAATTTCTTTGACCTTTTTGCAAGTAAATAGCAGCCTCTCGAAAGTGTAATTTCACATAATATAGTTATGTGGACATATTAACGTCATTTCCTGTACCGTTTCTTTCAATAACTTCTCATCTTCCAGCATTGAAATATTTTTAGTGCATTTAAATTTCATAGTATTTTTAGTACATTTAAATTTCATAGTATTTTTTTTAAGAATACTATAAAGTTTCAATTCCCCCATTTGTCTAGCAAGAACTTCCCTGTAAGTTTGCAAAATCAATTCAGAGCTCAATCTTAAGGCAAGTTTGACTAAAACTTTATACTTGGGCCATTCATTTGTTGGCTCCATATGCAATTTGCTCATTTTTAAGTTTTCCTATTATTTTTCATCAACTTTAGAAGAAGACAACTATTTTCGTTTAAACAAAAATTATTCTAAGAATTTACATGTAAGTGCTAAAATTATAAAGCTAAAATGTCAAATATGTTCATTAGACATTATACTATGTTAAACTTTACCTAACATATAGCAACATAGAAATTTTATTTATGTTCCGAGCTCTTTGATGAGCTTTTATTGCGGATCTGCTCGCTTTTTTTTTTTTTATCTTTTTCAGTTCACAAGAAGTTTTGTTCACACTTGGTACATGGTAATAAAAATTATTAGATTCTGCAGGTTTCTTAACCAACTTAACTGCTTGAACTCATGTTGGTTCAGACCTCTCTCTTCTGCATATGTGTATGTTTGTGCTCTCTCATCTTATTTTTGTTATGTTGCTGGTTTTCATGCGAGAAGAGTTCATTGATGAAGCCTCATATCTCTGAGATGTGTAGTCCAACAGTATAATTAAACTGACTTTTCACTAACTCGGACAAATCCTCATTATTAACACAATATTTTTATTTCTTAAACTCTGTCCATCAATCCTTTAATTCGTAGTGAAACAAAGGAGAAGAGGCTCCCAAATTGGATTGTTATTTTTTGTCAATTGAAGTTGGTTTACCTTTTTGGTACTCATAAATGTCATGTACTGAGCGAAAAGATTTGTGATTCTTGAATGATATAAAGTTGATCTATGAATTACCTTTTTTAGTACCTTTTTGGTTCAAATTGCGATTCTTGAATGATATTGTTATTCATATGAAATTTGAACTCTACAATTGATCTAAAATTCTCACTTGAATGATATTTGCTCACTATTTAAAAAACACTTAATCTACTAACTGTGAAGCCACTATTCCTAGAAGTTCAAATAAATAACTTTATTTTATTAGATCACGACATCATTCTATCATTTGTACTTAATACGCCTGAGATTTGATGTATAGCTCTTTTCTTTGTAATATTTTATTCTAATGTAGTTCTAATCTTACCCTACAAAAAGAAAAGAAGAAACCAAAAAGACTCAGCTGCAACATACAAACAATAATAATATTACCTGATGGTTTGTATTATGTATATGTGCTATCTCTTACTTTCGCCAATTCAGATGATCTATATTACACACACGTGCTAAGACTTATTTTACTATTGCATTTTTCAGATCAGCTTATTGCCTCGGATATTAGGCAAAAATAGTCTGCTTTCTAAGAGAACGAAACTACCAGGGACCTAATATAACTTGTAGAATTGCAGCAACAAGAAGAATTGCGTATTGCTTTTGATGCTTGCACAATATATTTTAGATTCGTTTCATTCCATTTGACTTTTGATGCAACTTAAAAGTTAATCAGTTGTGTTCTTAGCTTTGCAACATTTTAAATCGAATTATATTGTATTTGTTCAAATATGTTTCGTGATCAACGAATAAAAGTTCTATACGTTAAATCAAAAACTAATAAGGTCGTTGGCCCGGGCTTAGCCCGGGCTATCTCCAACTAGTGTATATTATATGCAAAATAAGGCTGCAGGATGAGAATATAATATTAGCAATACATAGATAAAATTAATAATAATTAAAGTAATGTTATAAATATATTATATTATGGATGTTCGTACTCCGTTGTGAATAAGCTTCCTGAAGAAGTTTATTCATATGGGGTTGCACCGTAAATATGTTTATCTATTTTAGTACTATATTGGAAATAAGCTTCCTGAAGAAGCTTATCACTTTGGTACCCGGTTACGGATAAACATTACCCCGGTAGAAGATTATCCATACTGGGTATAATAAGCTTATCCTTTCAGTATCCGGTTATGGATAAATATTACTGTCGGTAGAAGATTATCCATATGGGTATAATAAGCTTATTCTTTCAGTATCCGGTTATGGATAAATATTACTGTCGGTAGAAGATTATCCATATCGGTATAATAAGCTTATCCTTTCAGTATCTGGTTATGGATAAATATTACTTCTGGTAGAAGATTATCCATACTTGGTATAATAAGCTTATCCTTTCAGTATCGGTTATGGGTAAATATTACTTCCGGTAGAAGATTATCCATACCGGGTATAATGAGCTTATCCTTTCAGTACTCCGTTATAGATAAACATTACTCTTAGTATAAGATTATCCATATATGGTATAGTAGCAACTTACACAACAGCTTGCAGTAGCAGCTTACACAGCAGCTTGCAGTAGCAGCTTACACAGCAGCTTGCAGTAGCAGCTTACACAGCAGCTTCCTTTCTTCTATAAATAGAAGGGTTTTCATTTCATTATGTACATCAGTTTGAATTCGAATAATATATCGGTCTCTCTCTATACTTGTCTTTACTTTACAGTCTTTATTTTATAACACGTTATCAGCACGAGACTCTGCCATCTCGAGCAAATATTTTGAAAGTATCCGAGGTAAGAACTTTCTTTTCCTAAATAATGTCAAATCTTTCTAAACTTGAATTTGTAGCCCTGGATATATCGGGCAAAAGCTATATGTCTTGGGTGCTTGATGCTGAAATTCATCTTGATGTGATGGGTCTGGCAGACACCATGAGTGACAAAAATTAGGCATCAAACCAAGACCGTGCCAAAGCAATGATATTCCTACGCCATCACCTTGATGAAGGCCTCAAAATGGAATATCTTACTGTTAAAGATCCAGTCATACTGTGGAATAATTTAAAAGATAGATATGACCACCTGAAGATGGTCGTTCTTCCACAGGCACGATATGATTGGACTCATCTAAAGCTACAAGATTTTAAATCTATTTGTGAGTATAATTCTGCTATGTTCAGAATTATTTCCCAACTAAAATTATGTGGTGATAATGTTACTGATTATGATATGTTGGAGAAAACTTTTACCACTTTTCATGCCTCGAATATGCTCCTGCAGCAGCAATATCGAGAGATGGGATTTAAAAGGTATTCTGAACTTATCTCACATCTTCTTATAGCCGAACAACATAATGAGCTATTAATGAAAAACCATGAAAGTCGACCTACTGGTTCTTGTCCATTCCTTGAAGTGAATGAGACGAACTTCCACCAAGCCAAACGTGGAAGAGGTCGTGGCCCCAGTCATGGTCATGGCCGTGGTCGGGGAAGAAATCCCAATCATGGTAATAATAATGCACCAAAGAACCCTCCTCGCCACCGACAGTGGAAAAGGAAGGAACAAAAGCATGAAGCGGTGCAAGCACCAAATGCAGAAAGTGCATGTTGTAGATGTGGAAGAAAAGGGCACTGGTCACGTACCTGTCGTAAGCAAAAGCACCTGGTTGAGCTTTATCAAGCCTCCTTGAAAAATACAGAGAAAAATGCTGAAGCAAATTTTATCTCCGAAGATAATTTTGACTTTATGCATTTAGATGTAGCTGATTACTTTGCATTCCCAGAAGGAGAAACAAGTCATGTAATCGGTATTGAATCTATAGAAATATAAATATTTTAATTTTTGTTGTTTGTAATAGATAGTATAGTTATGTGATTATTGTACATAAATAAAAGTTATGTTTTGATAATATATTTTATTTATGTCATTTTGAAGAATTTATATAATCCTCAAATTATGTTTGGATCAAAGACAAATCATTAAGGTATTTGCGTTATTGATAGTGGAACAACTCATGCCATATTCTGGGATCAGAAATACTTTTCTTATTTGCATAAGGAAAAAGCAAATGTTTCAACAATTTCTGGTAATATAAGTTTGATTGAAGGCTCCGGAAGAGCCGTTATCTTTTTGTCTAAGGGAACAAAACTTATTATAGACAATGCATTATTCTCCTCCAAGTCCCGAAGAAACTTGTTGAGTTTTATAGATATTCGCCGAAATGGGTATCATGTTGAGACAATAAATAAAATGAACATGGAATATCTTTGTATTATAAAGAATATTTCCGGCCAGAAATGCATTGTAGAAAAGTTACCAACTTTATCTTCTGGCTTATACTATTCAAAAATTAGTACAGTTGAAGCACACTCTACCGTAAACCAGAAGTTTATAGATTCAAATACTTTTGTGCTTTGGCATGGCCGTTTGGGCCATCCTGGGTCAATAATGATGAGATGAATTACTGAAAATTCAAGTGGGCATCCGTTAAAGAACTTGAAGATTCTCACGAATGACGAATTTTCTTGTGATGCTTGTTATCAAGGCAAACTAATCACTAGACCATCACCAATGAAGGTTGGCATTGAATCCCTTGCCTTTTTAGAGCGTATACATGGGGATATATGTGGACCTATTCACCCACCAAGTGGGTTGTTTAGATATTTTATGGTCCTAATAGATGCATCTTCAAGATGGTCTCATGTGTGCCTATTATCATCTCGCAACCTGGCGTTTGCCAAGCTATTAGCCCAAATAATTCGATTAAGGGCACAATTGCCAGATTATCCTATAAAGGCTATTCGCCTCGATAATGCTGGAGAATTCTCATCTCAAGCTTTTGATGATTATTGTTTATCAGTTGGGATAAAAGTTGAACATCCTGTAGCTTATGTTCATACTCAAAATGGCCTTGCAAAGTCATTTATTAAACGCCTACAATTGATAGCAAGACCACTACTTATGAAAACAAAATTGGCCACTACTGTTTGGGGCCATGCTATCTTGCATGCAGCATCACTTATCCGTCTCATACTGACACATTATAATAAATATTCTCCGTCACAATTAGTTTTTGGTCATCAACCAAATATTGCCCATTTACGAATTTTCGGATGTGTTGTTTATGTGCCAGTAGCACCACCACAGCGCAGTAAGATGGGACCACAGAGAAGGATAGGAATATATGTTAGGTTTGAATCACCCTCTATTATTTGCTATCTTGAACCATTGACAGGAGATTTATTTACTGC
>JASVEL010012238.1:0-129933 GCA_032618575.1 Nicotiana noctiflora | reverse complement strand
TGAAACAAATTTCCCACAATTAGGGGGAGAGAAAAAGGAAATCAAAAGAGAAATTGTGTGGAAAGTTTCATCATTATCTCACTTTGACCCACACACCCCTATATGTAATCAGGAGGTACATAACATCATCCATTTACAGAATATAGCAAATCAAATGCCAGACACATTTACTGATTTGAAAAGGATAACTAAGTCACATATCCCTGCAGAGAATGTGCCTATCCGAATTGATGTTCCAGTAAGACCATCTACTAGTATGAAAGCTAGTGAACCTAAAGCACGCCTGAAGCGTGGTAGACCTTTGGGTTCTAAGGATCGAAATCCTCGAAAAAGAAAATAGGCAAATGATCAAAAATATACCATGAAGGGATCTCCTGAAGAGACCCAAGATCTAATTAGTTCTGAGATTCCTCAAGAAATCAACGAACCCTAAGCTCATGTAAGTGAAGAACTTTTAATAAGTTCAACCGGTGATAGGATTAGTTTAAATCGTTCTGAAATAGTGGTGGATAATATTTTTGCATATAATGTCGCACTTAATATTACGCAAGATAGTGAGGATCTTGAACCTCGATCTGTCGAGGAATGTCGACAAAGATCTGATTGGCCAAAATGGCAAGAGGCAATTCAATCAGAATTGAAGTCACTTGCTAAAAGAGAGGTATTTGGACCAGTTGTCCAAACACCTACTGGTATAAAACCAGTTGGTCATAAATGGGTTTTTGTGCGAAAAAGGAATGATAAAAATGAAGTTGAAAGATATAAAGCCCTCCTTGTTGCACAAGGATTCTCACAACGACCTGGAGTCGATTTTAATGAAACATATTCACCCGTTATGGATGCCATAACATTTCGATATCTCATCAGTTTAGCACTACATGAAAAGCTTGAAATACATCTAATGGATGTAGTTACAGCTTATTTGGACGATTCACTTGATAATGAAATTTATATGAAAATCCTCGAAGGATTTAAAATGCCTGAAGCAAAATCTCATGAAATGTATTCAATTAGATTACAAAGATCTTTGTACGGTTTAAAGCAATCCGGGCGCATGTGGTATAATTGCCTTAGTGAATATTTACTGGAAGAAGGTTACATAAATGATGTTGTTTGTCCATGTATTTTTATAAAGAAATGGCATCAGAATTTGTTATACTTGTTGTTTATGTTGATGACATAAATCTTGTTGGAACTCCAGAAGAGCTCCAAAAGGCAATTGAATATCTTAAGAAATAATTTGAGATGAAAGATCTTGGAAAGACTAAACTTTGTCTTGGTCTACAAATTGAACATTTAGCAGAAGGGATCTTTATCCATCAATCTACCTATATAGAAAGGGTCTTAAAACGCTTTTACATGGACAAAGCACACCTATTGAGTACAACAATGGTTGTTCTATCACTTAAAGTGAATAAGGATGTGTTCCGACCTCCAGAAGAGGACGAGGAACTCCTTGGTCTCGAAGTACCGTATCTCAATGCAATTGGTGCACTAATGTATCTTGCTAATGCTACAAGGCCTGACATAGCATTTTCTGTTATTACTAGCAAGATATAGTTCCTCTCCTACACGAAGACACTCGAACGGGATTAAGCATATATTGCGATATTTAAAGGGAACTCTTGATATGGGTTTGTTTTATGCTAACAAAGATAGTGCAGATCTTGTTGGTTATGCAGATGCAGGTTATTTATCTGATCCTCATAAAGCTCGATCTCAAACCGGATATGTATTTATGTATGGAGGTACTGTCATATCATGTCGCTCCACAAAGCAATCTATTGTTGCTACTTCTTCAAATCACGCTAAGATAATAGCTATTCATGAAGCAAGTAGGGAATGTGTATGGTTGAGATCAATAATTCATTTTATTCGAGAAAAATGTGGTTTGGAATGTGAAAAAAGACCCACAATTTTATACGAAGACATTGCTGCATGCATAGCCCAATTGAAGGGAGGATTTATAAAAGGAGATAGAACCTAGCACATTTCACCAAAATTATTCTACACACATGACCTTCGGAAAAATGGTGACATTGATGTGCAACAAATCCGTTCAAGTGATAATCCAGCAGATTTATTCACTAAATCTTTGCCAACTTTAACTTTTGAGAAGATGGTATTCAAGATTGGAATGCAAAGACTCAAATATTTGAAACAAGGTTTCCATCGGGGGAGTAAAATATGCGATGCACTTTTTTTCCCTTACTAAGGTTTTTTTCCATGGGGCTTTCCTTATAAGGTTTTTAATGAGGCACCTAGCAATGTGTATTACTAAATATGTGTACTCTTTTTCCTTCACTAGGAATTTTTCCCACGTGGTTTTTCCTAGTAAGGTTTTAATGAAGCGCATTATCTTTTAAAGAACATCCAAGGGGGAGTGTTATAAATATATTATATTATGGATGTTCGTACTCCGTTGTGAATAAGCTTCCTGAAGAAGTTTATTCATATGGGGCTGCGCCGTGAATATGTTTATCTATTTAAGTACTATATTGGAAATAAGCTTCCTGAAGAAGCTTATCACTTCGGTACCCGGTTACGGATAAACATTACCCCCGGTAGAAGATTATTCATACTGGGTATAATAAGCTTATCCTTTCAGTATCCGGTTATGGATAAATATTACTGTCGGTAGAAGATTATCCGTACTGGATATAATAAGCTTATCCTTTCAGTATCCGGTTATGGATACATATTACTGTCGGTAGAAGATTATCCGTACTGGGTATAATAAGCTTATCCTTTCAGTATCCGGTTATGGATAAATATTACTTCCGGTACAAGATTATCCATACCGGGTATAATAAGCTTATCCTTTCAGTATTCCGTTATAGATAAATATTACTCTTAGTATAAGATTATTCATATCTGATATAGTAACAGCTTACACAGCAGCTTCCTTTCTTCTATAAATAGAAGGATTTTCATTTTATTATGTACATCAGTTTAAATTCGAATGATATATCGGTCTCTCTATACTTATCTTTACTTTACGGTCTTTATTTTATAACAAGTAAGCAATTTTCACTCAATAATCTTTAATAGTATTATTCATCGCATGAACCAGACACGTACTCTTATGTGTATGTTTTGTAAACTTTACAGCAACTAAGTGGGGTGGACTAAGAAACAAATTGCTTACATACGCCGATATCTATCCTCTAAAATATTTAATTAGAATAAGTTATGTTGATTACGTATTATCTGTCTCTACATTTTGGAATATATCTATTTTCAGCATTAGCTATTACCTTTTCTAGTAAGTGCTATACTCCTCTTGAACCTAAACCAAGATGTCTGCACTGGAATTAACGGCTAAATATTTGAGTTATTAACAGATCAAAATAAATACTGTCTATCTGAAGAATCAAAATTTATCCAACTAAAATAAACAATTAAAAACTCACTATTACTTAGACAGGGACAGGGTCAAACTACATGACTTCTAGAAAATTAACCAAATATAAAAATAGGAGGGAGAAAAGAGACTTGTGCACTAAAAAAAAGCAAATACAAAAGAAGACTCTAGCTAATGGAATATTAAGCACCAAAATGAGACTTAACCACCCCCCCCCCTCACCAACCAAAAAAAAGAAGAAGGGTCAGAATGCAATGTGGAAGAGAATGGAGGGACTAAAGTGTTATAAGCTGTTCTTAAGCTGACCATAATGTTCACCTTACATGTCGATTATTTTACCGTATGTTTGCTATCTTCCGGCAACAAAAATTTCGATTAGCCATGCAATTCAGATGAAAAAAAAACATTTTTTTGTCTGGAAGTTGAATATTGATCTCCGTGAGCTTCACTTCCTTGAGCTAATTGAGTGCATATATAGCTTCAGTCCTAATTTCTTCTTTCATCTTTCTTATGAAATCTTCAATCTTCTTATTGAGTTCATCTATGCTCATATTCACTTCATTTCCTTCTTCTACTGCTTCTGTATCTGATACTAATAAACATGCTGCAGTTTCTTCTTTATTCTCTTCTACTTCTTCCTTACCTTTGATTAATACATCTTCTTGTTCTTCATCAGGAGAAGTAGATGAAGAGGTACAACTCAAGTTGTTGGCAAGAAATGCAAGAATAGCATTACAAAGTAGGAACATGTATTTCCTATCAAATACATGTGCAAACAGTGGGAAAACAAGAGCTGAAAAGTGAAAATTATAGGTGAAAAAGAAGGAGAAATCATAGGTGTATGAAAGTAGCAAGGATATGAGAGATAGTGGCACTAAAAACTGCAAACTTTTCTTTATCAATTCCTTGTAAATATTTGGTTTTCTAGCACTTTGAATTGTCTGGCTTCCATATTTGTAGTCATCCATCTTTGCCCTTTCTTTCCTACAAACCCTTTGAAAAGCAGTAACTAATTAAAATCTCAAAGGAGAATTGAATATTGTTGATGAAGATATATGTCTTGGTGTTTTGGAGCTTGGCTGGTTTATGTATATATACTATGGTTTTAATATGGAGCTTTATTTAACTATTGGAAAAAATATAATCAACACTATCATTTTACTTAAATGATAACCAAAGGTAACTACTAATAATCAACACTGTATTCCTTGTTACTACACGTTAATTAATATATAGGCCAATCTCCGACAAGTTGTTACGTGTCGAAATATATATCTATATATATAGAGAGATAATAAAAATATTGGGTATAAATATAAATAATAGCACCACTTTTCATTATATTGATTTATTTATTTATTTAAATTTTGATAATGCTTACCAAAAATCCTGTGTATGCCTCTGTTAATATATGCCAATAGTGGAAGATTCCTTTACTGTATCAGTGCATATCTACACTGTTTTTGTAGTATAACTGCTTTATATGCTCAATGCTTTTTATTCCAAATAAATTTTCAATATGACTAGAGATTTCTCTTAAATAAAAATTGGAATATTATTCACGGGGTACTTAGTTCCTAAGAAATTGGGTGAGGTGGTGCATACATATATGTAATATAAAACGAGTTGCCGTGAAGTTTCTAGCGTTTCTGCTGCATAAAAACGAAGAATAGTTAAAGAAAGGTTGATTAAACGCCGCGTGTGTTCTTGTATGTAACGCTTTTCATACAAGGGAGCTGAATATAGTTTAGCTTTAAGTTTTAGTTTAGATTTATTCCAATATTTCCGTAACATATCAATGTACAATCAAACCTTTCTATAATAGTCATGTTTTTTCCAATATATTTTGGCTGCTATAATAAAATATTATCATAAAAAATATATATTATAACATAATATAAAAATCAATTCCAATAAAATTTTACTTTTATAGTAAATGACTAGTATATAGAAATACTATTATAGAGATATCTGACAGTATATAATTTAAATCCATATAAGTAAAAACTTACCCATATCCATTGCTTATATCAGACCAAACAATTTAATAGTAATAGTTAAAAGCTAAAGTGAAAATATATGTATCATCTAACCATGGTGAAATAATAAATATATTTGTGAAAGACATATTTTATGTTTAATAATTAATATAAAGACCGGATACAAATAAGTTTTTGAAAAATCCTTTGAGGCCAAGAAGTAATACTATAAAAGTCCGAGACGATGATAAATATTGGGAGACGTAATTTAAATAAACTACAAAGAATAATGTCTGGACAAAATTTCACAAGGGTGCAATTCCCTTCTTCAAAAGCATATCATAAACTCTATCTACTTTGGTTGCTTCTATTTGGAACAAAGGATAAGCATCAGATTTTCTTGTGATATTGCCACTAAAAATTTGTATTGTAAGGACTTCCTGCATCCTAAGATAGTGTTGAGGTGGTAACCTGATTTCTCGGCATAGTTGTTTCTCCTGCAAGCACAAAGAAAAACCAAAGTACATCCAAAAAATTAAACTAGTTGATGGCTGACCACAATTCAACCTCTCGGAGACAAAAAACGTCACATGTTAAGCAGGGGGTCTATCGGAGACAGACTCTCTACCCTCAAAGTAGGGGTAAGGCTAGCGTACACACTACACCTTCCCCAAATCCCACTCGTGGAATTGTTGTTGATTTTTTCCACAGGGTTACCTGGTATCTACAATAGATGGAGGGTGGGGTGGCAAGTGGGGTGTGGGGCGTAGTAGATACTTGGTAGAATAATGGTTCCCACATATTTAAATGGAACAAGGTACAATTTTACCTTTTTACTATACGAAATTTCTTAGTTTTACCCTCCATTATACTTTCAGGCCACTCATACTCTTGTCACTAGCTCATTGTCTCATGTTTGTCCTTGACTTTAAGGGACATCCCAGCACGAACCGGGTAAATTCAAGGTGTCAAAAGTATTTTGGAAAAAGTTAACGCACTACTTTTGACTATGGTTTAAAAGTAGATCCCATTATGCTTCGAGTTGGAGCTCCATTAGGGTCATCCGCAGACACGATAAAGATTTGCTAACAACAAGGGTATGAATGGCCCCAAAGTATAACTGATGCTAAATAAAGATAGTTTGGGTTGTACTAGAAAGGTGTTTTTGACCTTTTTCTCTCTTTAAATTGAAGTGTTCCATTTACTGAGTCCTAGACATAAATACAAGAATCAAACAAGTTGTATTACTGAAGAACTCCTTTCAAAAGCAGTAATCTGACAACTTACAGGTTCTGATAACAGTTCTCCTGCAGAAAAAGCTGCAATGCCCGAATCGGTGATGGAACTCAAATTGCCCTGACAGCTCTCCTGGCTTGTTGGACCAATCTGACAACTTTCTTTTCTGGGAACGCCTTCTTCAACTTCCCTCTTCCTTTTCCTTTCTATGTATCTTTCAACTTCAGCAGAAGAACGACAACCAGCAGCTCTTGCTTCCTGCATAATTTTGACCTTGCATAACTAGTAACAATATAGAGAGTGATTCTGTATCACGTTTTGCTACTGCGTCATAGATTAGTCAAATAACATATGGTTCTAATTTTATAAAATTCACCTACCTTCTATATAAGGTTAATGAGCAAATATCGAAAGGATGAGAACAAGAGAGAACTTATCCACATGCCAACAGTTAGTTTCACAAAATAGGTACTCTCTTTGTTTCATTTTATATGACGGCGTTTGACTGGACATATAGTTTAGGAAAGAAAGGCTTTAGAAACATACAAAAGTAACATTTAGAAATTGCGGTCTTAAAGATGTCATGACATTTTAAGGCTACAAGAGCATGTTCTTACGTGCAAAATGAAAAGTTAAGTTAAAGGGTTTCTAAAGGTGTCATTCTTTTTGGAAGAGGCTAAAAAGGAAAGAGTGTCATATCAAATGAAACGGAGATATAATAATCAACGGAGCCAAGTTTCCCACCTTGAGTTCTTGTATTCTTTTCAGAAATCTATGTTCTGAGACCACAGTCTTGAGTAATTCTGCATGCTCCTCCTTGGAGAGGAAGCGCATAATGGCATCATAACGTCGGCATATATCTCTCTCTTCTGGAGATAAATCCTTCTCAAATTCACTTGGCTGGAGTAAATTCCTCTCAAGAATAAAATCCTTGCGGCGCTTTCTTTCATCAAGCCTACCATTATTCGTTGAAACTTGATGTCGTAAGTATATAATAACTGAAGGAAATATGAAATATGCGACAGAGGAAAGGAAGAGTACCTCTTGCCATAGATACGCAGAACACGCAACTTAAGTTCACGCTCCTCTTCAGTTTCAGTTTCCTTGAATTCCATATCAGCCAATAGTTGCTCCGCATCATTATCATATTCAGGATCAAATTCTTGCCTTTTGGCGTTATATCCACTTAATTTCATCAACGAGGATCCATCATCCTTCAAAGATTTAGGTTTCTTGCCTCCAAAATTTCTGCCTGGATGATTATCTGCCAACAATTAATTTACTAACTGATCAATTCCTTCACCAATTTCTCCCATCATAAATAAAAAGTTCCCCACCCTACCTTCCAGTTTTACAGGTACATTTTGGTCTTTGGCTTGCGCTTTGCTGGATGGTTTTTTAATGCCTGTGGTTCCTGCAGAATCCATTCTGTTAATGACTCGACAAGTTCATATCCTTTGACGAGGAAAAGTAAATATTGCATTTGAAAAGAACCAAGAACCGGTCTTACCCGCACTGGATATAGAATTTAAGCGGCCTAAAGGGCCATTTTTATGCGAGTCTTCAACTCTAACGGCAACAATGCAAAGAAGAAAGTGACAATTAGATGAGCTAGAGACATATTTGATAATAAACCATGCACGCAGACTATAGAATCTGAAATCCATACTTGACTCTAGATGGGGAGAATGATTCATCTTTAGGAACAACTTCACCAAGTGAGGAGAGTCCTGAAATTGCCACAAGCAGTCAATGTAAGATATAGTGTTGTGAAAATTAATTGCAATCAGATAAAATTCTCTTACTAGTACATGAATTCCTAGTTTTCACCCACAGGAATTCTCCTCACCACGTTTTCTCTATTACTAGTTTGCACGTATTTGCAAGTACTATGCATACACTTAAAGATATGTCAATTAATTTGTCTATTTCAGGATAAATTGGACAACTTTATTAAAGTTGCTTCAATTAATTTTACATCCTAAGACTTATCTTTATTCTCACATTTTTATAATAAAGTAGCCATGGTTTTACAAAAAAACTTGAGAATCCAGAGATGCAGTAGATTACAAGATTTTCTTTCACATTGTATTTCTGGGATATTTTTTAATGAAATAACGAAAGCAAAGACCAAAACAATTAATAAAAAGAAAGAAAAATTGTAAAAATCCCATAACTTTGCTATTAAAAGTACTAAGTAATCTTTATGAATATATGTTTAATGACATTAATCCCAAGAATTAACAACATAATTGAATTCTGTGAAAATTTCTGATTGCTTATACTACTTCCGTCCCAATTAACTAGTCTGTTAAACTAGATATAGGATTTAGAGGAGAAAGTTCAGATAAGTCTCATATTTCAATGTGGTAGAGATATTAAAATATTTCCTGTACTAAATAAAGCAGTATATCAAACAAAATGGAACACGAGGAGTGACATTTTTTATCTTTTAGCTAAATAAGAAATAAGTGTAGTGAGTACTATCATCATGTAATTTTTTTTTTTTTTTTAAAATCCATATTGATTACCTTATAAAAAAGAGTTCCATACTAATTCAGTTGTCTCCCACAGAGTACAGGAATTTAAAACTTTCGCGTATTCTTTGTTCCATCATTTATTTATAAATTAAACATCACCCGTAAAAATTTGAGAATCGTCTAATATCATCTTCAAGATTAACTATTAACCAGCTTAAAGCCTGAATAATTATTAACTTTAAAATTACTACCAATTGTTATTCTTGTATTGTTTTTGTTGTTACCTAAAAACTCATCTAGATTAAGTTTTTAGTGAATGGAGAGTATTTAGCTTGGAGTGCCTTGTGTTTGTAACGATTACGTAATTAGCTATAAATTTGATTTCCATATTTGACCATATATACCAATTCATTGTTATAAAAAGAACAAGACTATATTTACATGTCTTGCGGAAAGACATATTCCTCTTGCCACAATCCTTGTCGTTGGTTAACTATCTCTAGTCTTCTTCTTTTATCAGTGTTTATTATCTGTAGTCTTGACCAAGATATCTCATCATAATCTAACAACAGTTTACATTTAATGTATTCGGTACCGACAGAAGTAATAAATTCAAAATATTTAATATGCTTGTACTATTGGTTGTCAAATTTTGTTAAACTTACTCTCTAAAATTTACAACAACAACCCAATATATTCCCACAAGTAGACTCTCTAAAATTTAAATGAAGTTAAATTACTTGAAGCTAGGATATTTTCCAATTTATTTAGCCCTTTTGTTTCGATTCTTCCCTTGTAAATAAAGGTAAATACACAAAGATATTTTCATGAGTTTCCCCTTTTCCTTGTTCTTCCATAACACTATATGTAAGAGAGTGACACTTTGAGATATAGCATATACTAGATGCATTCATAAAGAGATCTCCAAAAGCTTCTAACATTTCCATTTATGTAGCTTCTAGCCGAAAGTTACTTTGTTAGGGCAAAAAAGAAGATGCACAAAACACTTATACTTGTAGTATTAGATAGATTCACTTCACATGCCACTATTAGTTATTTTAGGAGATATGTAACGGCAGACTATTTGACCTTGAAGGCATGACTCATGTTGAACCGAGCATCATTTCGTTATCCTAATGGTAGAAGAACAGGCTCTCAAGATGAGAAGCCAAGGAAAGAAACTAGAGGATTCGGAATTTGAGAACTACATTCCTAACCTTTCTTATCTGTGAAATTCCCTTTAGCCATGGCAAGGAGTTCCTTTCTGTTTTTCCCAATGACATGAGTCATATCCTGGATGAGGAAAAGGAAAAATGTAGGTGACGATATGTTGAGTCAGAAGAATAAACTGGCAAATATTTGTAATAGAATTTCTTACCGGCAGAGGAAAGTAAGGTGACTCTAGGTATGCGCTCTTAAAATGTTCGACGCAGGCTTCTTTTGTCTTTGTTCCGACATGCTCACCAACTTCTGCCCAATTACCCATGCCATACATTTCAAGTCCCTAGGGGGAGCAAATTCAAGTAACCAAGACAACAAGAAAAGGGGGTATTGACGTTATGATTACCTAACAGTAAAAGTGAAAAGTCAAATTCAGTTAATAAATAAGACATGAGGTGTCCAAAAAGAAGGTCCTTAGAAATAACACCTCCAGAAGCAACATCTCTTCATCAGCATTCCAGTCCGGGCAGATAAGCGGAAAAGATAAGATGTCCTGTCATAAACTCACTATGAACGTCAATAAAACAATGCAACAGCACTGCTATCCAGTGATCAAAATGACGATTAGCTCCAAAGCCGGTGCACCAAAAAAGCATTGAAAAACACAAAGTAAGCTTCTAAAATCCACATGTTTACAAAAACATCTAGTTCATGCTGAATGTTAATACTGCATTTATGGTTTCAGATATGTAGTATGTAGTATGGTATTAGGGAAAACTACACAGTATAGACCCTCCCAAAAAAAAATACAGCCGGCAAAATGTATAGCTTTTATATATTAATGTATAATATACATATAATATACAGATTATTTTTTTTTGTAAATTTGACTAGCGAGTGTAATTATTTTTGGCTGACAAGCCAAATGTGTAATTTGCCCTATGTATTACTACTGATATGAAAAAATAAAAAATAAAGTTTCAGAAAAGTAATCTGTAAAATGCATGACATAAAAATTGATCTCCATACAACAAAGGATAAAGTAATTCATCGTTTATAGAAGAAAGAACTAAACATGGTACCTTACTTATCAATTTAAGAAAATAAACAAGAAGAAAAAACTGACCATAACTCTATAGGGGTGATGGCTCTTGTGAGGCTGCACCTCAGCACCAACCGAAAAGCACTCTATACATAGGTCAAAATCAGAACAGACACCACATTTTATACGAATTCTCCCGCTGATATCTTTGTTGCAATAATTGCAGTGATACAAGGCCCTTTTGCCTTCACCAGTCCCTTGGCCTGAGTAATCAAGAGCAATATGTCAACATATAAGAAGTGCTTGGAAATTTGGAAGACTCTAAAGGTCATGAGAATGATGTACGGCAACTTTGCAGCAGCTTATGGGTCTGAAATTGCACAGAGTTTGGGGCGAAAAGGGTAAGAACTAAGAAATTATTGGGTAAAAAGGAATCATAGAATGGTGATTTCTTAGCATTTACTTGAGCATGAAAACGCTTGAAGAGGTTGAAAAAAAAGGTTGTTTCCATTGCAAACAGTGACAAAAATAAGGAAAAGAGAAGAATAAGCAAGAAAGAAAAAAAGCCTTAGGAATCACTATTAGTCCTTCAAGCATCAAGCGACAAGGTTAGAATTGCACGACACAATACAAAAAGTCAAAATTACTTGGGTACGATTGATTTGAAGAAAAAGGAAAGAATGGAAAAAAAATAAAGATAGTATAATTTAGGTCAAAATATGTTATTTTACTTATTGCTTCCTCTCAATTCTTTTCATTTCCGTTTAACCAATTGACCGTATAAAAATCTCAAATGGCTAAGCTCTATGCACTGATAGATCCTAATCCTACTCCCTTGCCCACTTTTTGCTTCCTTGGTGACTTGAACCCCCAACCTCAAGGTCGAAGGTGGAGGGTGATTTTCCGCTTAACCAACACTCTTTTCCAATACTAGGTAATGACGATTCCGAACAACTTCAAATTACCAAAATCCATCTACAGCACACGCTAAACAAAATACTGTTTTCTTACAAAAGAAAATTAATGTTGAATAAGTGTCTTCTTACCAAAATTAATGTTATAACAAAATACTGTTTTCTTACACTACTACAGTAACTGCAAAAGTACCAAAATACTCTTCTGACAAAATAAAGCATAAAGATACCACGGACGCTCAAAAGTAATGTTATGTTTGGAACCTAAAACCACTCCTACCATGCTTTCTTTGGTAATTAAAGGTTGTTGCCATATGTTTATACCAAAAAAGCCGGGTCTCCAAAAGAAATTCCTGTATGCAAGAAACAGCTCCAACATATTGTTTATATAGATAATAGAGCTACAACGACATCATTTTGAAGGTGCATATCCAGAAAAACCTGCATTTTAGAAATTTTATCCTTATCTGGCAAAATGAAATAGATTGTCATTTCAATCTGATGGTAAGCAACCTCCACTTCCAACCAAGAGGTTGTGAGTTCGAGTCTTCCCAGGAGCAAGGTGGGAAGTTCTTGGAGGGAAGGATGCCGAGGGTCAATTTGGAAACAGCCTCTCTAGCCTCTCTACCCTAGGGTAGGGATAAGGTCTGCGTACACACTACCCTCCCTAGACCCCACTAAGTGGGATTATACTAGGTTGTTGTTGTTGTTGTATTGTCATTTCAAAAATGAAAAGGGAAATATGATTGCAGGGTTCCTGTTTACAGTTTAGTCACCGTTGAGATCATCTACCAATAAACCTGAATAAGTCTATGGACACAAAACCTTTGCCAGATTGAAAGATTCAAAAACGTATTATGAAGGGATACAAAAGGAGATAATCTACTACAATAAACTGTCATCCACAAGAATCAAACTCCGACTGGACTTTAACAACAATAAACTGCCATCTACAAAAATCAGAATTAAACTTTACAGCTGAAAAGTAGTTAAACGAAACTTACCAACAGTCACAGATTCTAAATTTTCTCCACTTGAGGCATTCTTTTTCCTCCTTGATCTACATATAAGGAAATTGAGTAATGAAACTACACCAAATTAGCAAGAACCATCTAAGAAAATGAAAAGAAAAGAGAAAAGAAAGCATCCAATTTCCTCTAACAGTTCATCTATAAAAGAAACGAAATTCATAAGCAATGAGCACATACCATTATAATTAGTACTTCCTGTTCTAGGGAAAATTAAAAAGGATACGTATCAAATAAAATTGCCAAATTTCAATCTGCTCACTCATAAATTAAGAAGGAATGCTCAATACCAATGTGGCATTAGTACCTAGGCTAGTGCAGGGTAGAGGAAGGGCGAGCATAAAATGTAAGCAGTCTTCCCTTGCAATTTTGCAAAAAGGTCACTAAAGGAGCAACTCTACCACAGCGCCAATGCTCGCCCTCGCACAGTAAAAGTACATACTAGAGCTAACTTTCAACAATTCACTAATCATCACTTATAAAAATCTAGTCTTTTTACCAGAAAAAACAAGATAAACCCAAGAAATTAATACACATTATGAGTTTGAAACCTGTAACTAAAAGATGCTCTTCTACAAATTGACTAAACATTAGCAAACAAAATAAAAAATTCAATCTATACCAGAAAAACAAGATAAGCTTAACTCCCATTAGTAGTTAATACAATCAACTGCCCCTTTCGACTATAGACTATTCAATTTAGCAATAAAAATCTAAACTTTACCACAAAAACTAGAAAAAAACAATAATTTAACAGCCATTAGTAGTTTATACCAACTAAAAGACACCCATAAACTAAAAGATACTGGAATAAATACCTACAACTAATGACATTTGACTGTTGACTAATTAATTTAGCAGTAAAAATCTAATCTTTACAACAAAATCTAGAAAAAAGAAACAATTTAACATCCATTAGTAGTTTTGAAACTTCTTACTTCATTAGAAAAAACACCCATTAGTAGTTTATACCCAAAACAAGACACCCATAAACTAAAAGATGCTGGAATAAATACCTACAATTCCTGACACGACTGTTGGCTAATAAATTTAGCAAAAAAAATCTAATCTTTACCACAAAAAAAAACCAACAACAGTTCAACACCCATAAGAGGTCTATACTTATAATTAATAAATACCCATAAACTAAAATACATATTGGAATAAAAAGAGATGATAAAGATTGAACCTTTGGCTGGGATCTTCATCAGCTTGGAAATTTCCACGAGAGCGACCCATTTTTAACTCTGGAAAAAGCCCTAAAAAGGCCAACGTAGTTGGCTATTGGTGATAAAGATTGAAGACCCAAAATTAATTTGATGAATTTTAGACCTAATTTCTCAAATAGGGTATGTTCTTGAAAAAATTATTGAATATTCACTGAAAATTTTGGGTTTTGGTGAAGTTCATTGGGTAATTTTGTGGAATGTACAGTGTGTTGGATAGCGAATTTGTTTTTTCAGATAAACGTTTATATTTTATTTTTTTTTAGAGAAAATACATAAACACCCCCATTAAACTTGTTCGGAAAAGTCATTTACACACCTTAACTTTAAATGTGTCCTATCACCCCACTATTGTTATCTAAACTAAACTTTATACCTCCCTCAAAATACCAAACCAGTCTTGTAATGGGATGTGATAACACGCGCCATATATCAAAATCTGCATTGTTTCCTTTTTTTATTTTTACTTTTTCTTTTTTTTTCACTTTTTTTTCATTTCATGGCTTCCTTCATCGTTATCTTCGAACCCAACCACCATGGAAGACAATCGCAACCATAACCTCTCTTAAACCCATAAACTCTATCTCTGAAAAATCAGAACCACCTATCACGCCAGTCCACTCCAAACAGAAAGGATGCACACTTCCGATTTATGGCTATATTTGTAGTGTATATCTCCAAGGCAAATTAATTATTTACTCCACACTTTCAGAATACAGATTCATAACAAAATAGCCACCATTTCTTGCAAATCAAATGACAGTATAGATTTATGATGTGCACGTTAAGCAAATAACACTTGAATCCGAAAATGTCTTGGAACAGAGACCTCAACGCGACAATCTCGAAAAACAACCTCGAATCAACCTCGACACAAAAACAGCTTTCAAACTCGAATGAACTCCATGAATTTGAAACCAAAATCGAATCGAAGTCAAAGAGAATTAGTAGAAAATCGGCAGAGGTGTGTGTGTGTTTTGTCGCTCGTTCTCTGTTTATGTTCACCGAAGAGGGTGGTATTGAGAGGAGATCTGTCCGGCGTTGGATGTTGTAGCGTGGCGTTAGGTATGGCTGTTGAGCGTGAAGCTTATGGACGTTTGGGTGGGGTCTTTCTCGTGTTCTCTATTTGACGAACATTCTTGAAGAAAATGAAGAAATGAAGAAAGAGAAAATGGTTCTGTTAAAATGAAGAAAGAGACATGGGTACAGTTAAAATGAAGAAAGAGAAAAAGAAATGAAAAGTCAAAGAGAAATGAATGTGGAAAGAGAAAAAAATAGTATTAACTTTAATTAATTAGAGTATCCAATAGGAAAGTGACACCTGGACAAGAATTTATGCTAATCTTTTTTGCCTCACGCGCATATAGGAAATGAACTACACTTTTCATGACAGATCATCACTTAATGGGGTATTAAATTTAGTATAGATAAAAATAGTGTGGTGTTAGGACACACGTAAAGTTAAGATATATAAATGACTTTTTAAAACAAGTTTAATGGCTACTTTATGTATTTTCTCTTTTTTTTTAATGTCCAGAGTTGGGAATTACACATAATTTTATTTTGCGCACGACCACATTACATTACACATAATTTTGCCCGTAATATGGGGACAAGATGAAATCATTTGAGTTTGCTTTGTCTTAGAGAACTAATTTTGTTTTAAAATAAAAGCAATGTAGTAAAATGTAAATAAGAAGAGATAGAAAGAAAGGAGAAGAGTTTTGTTCTTTCACTTTGGTATATTTTTTATTGTAATTACATGGCCTTTTATAAGCATAAAAAGCAAAGAAGATTGACATAAAATAGGAGATTTAATCTTTCCACTATTCACAACATGGGCATCCAATATAGTATCCAATGTAGCATCCAATGTACAAATTATTCATAACACTTCCCTTGGATGTCCATGTAAGATAATGTGCCTCACTAAGAACTTACAAAAAAAAATATTGGGATGTACATAGTTATTTATAATATACATTGCTTGTTGCCTCATTTAAAAACTTACTAAGAAAAATCCAGTGGGACAAAATATTGGTTAAGGAAAAGAGTGTACCATGTACTTACTCCCCCCGATGAAAAATTACTTAATGTCTCGAAGACGACGCATTCCATTCTTATATATCAGCTTTTCAAATATTGAAGTTGGTAATGCATTAGTGAACAGGTGAGCCAAATTATCACTTGAACGAACTTGTTGTACATTTATTTCACCACTCTTCTGAAGATCATGAGTGAAAAAGAATTTCGGTGAAATGTATTTTGTTCGATCTCCTTTGATATATCCTTCTTTCAATTGAGCTATGCATGCAACATTTTCTTCATACAATATTGTTGGAATATTCTCTTTCAAAGTAAGACCACATGTTTGTTGAATGTGTTGAGTTATAGATCTTAACTAAACGCATTCTCGACTTGCTTCGTGAATGGCTATTATCTCTACATGATTTGAAGAAGTAGCAACCATAGTTTGTTTTGTCGAACGCCATGTTATGGTTGTACCTCCACTTGTAAATAAATAGCCTGTCTGAGATCGACCTTTGTGTGGATCAGACAAATATCCTGCATCTGCATAACCAATCAATGATGGCTTGGATTCATTTGAATAAAATAAACCCATATCAATGGTCCCTTGGAGGTATCTAAATATATGTTTAATACCATTCCAGTGTCTTTGTGTTGGCGAAGTACTAAATCTTGCCAATAAGCTTACTGAGAAAGCTATATCTGGTCGGGAATTATTAGCAGGATACATTAATGCCCCAATTGCACTATATGGTACTTCGGCACTAAGAAGCTCTTCATCATTTTCATGAGGTCGAAATGGATCTTTCTTTATATCAAGTGATCTCGCAACCATCGGGGTACTCAATGGATGTGCTTTATCCATATAGAATCGCTTTAAAATCTTTTTGGTGTATGTTGATTGATAGACAAATATTTCATCTTTCATATACAATTTGTAGACCAAGGCAAAATTTTGTCTTTCCAAGATCTTTCATTTCAAATTCTTTCTTCAAACATTCTACTGTTTTTGGAAGCTCCCCAAGAGTTCCAATGATATTTAAATCATCAACATATACGGCGATGTCACGATCCAAATCCGGTCGTGATGGCGCCCAACAATTAAGATAGGCCAGCCAGACCAACAATTGTTTATCACAATGAATATCAGTCCCAAATGGACAACTCAAAAGAACATACGAGTCAAAGAACTCCAATAATGATAAAAATGAACAAAGTACTGAGAAATGTGAAAGCAACTGACACTCCCAAAGATCCGGAGTTACAAGTCTAGAGCCTCTAACAAAACCCAACAAAAGTAGAGAATAATGTATGGAAATACTCAAGTTTGAATGTAAAGTAACAACTGAAAAGAGGAAGAGAAGCTAGGTTCTACGAACGTCGGCAGCTACCTCATCAACCCGGTATGACTCTGCAAAAGATGGAAATGCTCGTGTACTGCTCCTGAGTACCTAAGTCTGCACACAAAAGGTGCAGGGAGTAGGGGTGAGTACTAAGTACTCAGTGAGTAATAAATATATAAAAGCAGCTGAAAGTAGGAAATCCACAGAATACCACAATATGAAGCTAAACTACAATCTAATCCTCCTACGAACTAGCATCAACAGTACAATACAGCTACCACAGAATAATTCAACAGATAAAGATGCAATGCAATGCACATAACTGCTACGGCGTGTTGCCCGATCCATTTAACATCGACGGCGCTCACTGGGGGTGTGTACAGACTCTGGAGGGGCTCCTACAGCCCAAGCGTAAATACCGCTGTGGCATGCAGCCCAATCCTCATATCATAATAACCACTGCGGCGTGCAGCCCGATCCATCCTCAGTCCACAATAATCAGATAAGTCAAAGAACAGCTCAAATTACTTATTTCCAGGTTCCTTTTCATTTAATTATGAAAATACTTTAACTTTTATTTAATTTTTGCAAAACAGGAAACTTAACATTTCAATACTGTGATTTCAAAATCAGGACTGAGATCAGTGATTAAGCAAGTATAGCTTTCACATATATATTATCCCCTAGGGATACTACAGGCCGGCACAAGGCCCCAAACAAGGCTTACAGCCCACAAATATGTCAAACAGAGTATTTTTCCATCACTAATAGCATATTATTCATATCCGGGATGGACCAAGTCTCAATCCCCAATCACAATTCATCCCGCACCTGCCACGGGGTGCGAGCCACGCCCTACTAGCGTCACAATGTGCTAAGCCGGGTTTCGAACCTTCAGGCTACCATATACACAAACTACTCACCTCTAGCTGGTCGTAGACTCGTCCACAATGCCTTTTCCTTTAGAATTCGCTGCCTCGCGTGTAGAATCTGTTCAAACCATAATAATTTTGTCATTTACGGGACAAAGAAACATAACCCAATTCAATTTGCATGAAAATCGCATAAATACACTAAGTTGGTAAAAACCCGACCCCGGGCCCGATGTCCTAAAAATTCATAAACTTATACCAACGCGATCCTCGTCTTTCCATGAGTCTGTGCATATAAAATTTATCGAAATCGGAGTTCGAATGGCCTTTCAAAACTCAAAAATTCATTTTCAATACCTAGGCCATAATTCTTCACAGTTTCTACCCAATTTCATGAAGATCGATGTTAATTCTACCATAAAGTTACGTTTTTGAGTCAAGAAATTTACCTCCGACGATTACCCAATGAAAACCCAGCGTTTTCCCGTGAGTTCTTCTCTCTAGGGTTCAAAATTTGTGTTTTTGGAGTGTAAACCCACAACTGGTCTGTTCTGGTTTTTAATTCCACCGCCAGGCATTTTTGTTCTACGCGTTCGCGATGTTCCTCACGCAAACGCGATGCCCTTCTCCGTCACTTCATCGCGAACGCGACGGGTAGTCACGCGTCCGCGAAGCTCATTTTCCCCAGCCGCCTGATCTCTTCTACGCGAACGCGTACCGTCCCACGCGAACGCGTAGGTCCGCATGTTCCTCCTTCGCGAACGCGACCCATCCTCACGCGAACGCGATGCTTTGGCCTGCTTGGCCTTCGCGAACGCGAATGCCTTCACGTGAACGCGAAGGCTTAATTTCTGCTGCACTTGCCTGCAATTTTCTGGAGGTTTTTCCAAGTCTAAAATGGCCGGATGATGGTCCGAATTGGTCCCGGGGCCCCCGGGACCCCAACGAAAACCACCAACCTACTCCAAAACATAATACGGACTTGTTCCAATCATAAAAACACCATCCTAAACAACAAAATCACCATTTTCACACGGATTCAAGCCTAAGTTTCTTTAAAACTTTCGAAACTAACATTCAATCCAAAACCCGATCAAACGAAGTCTGAATGACCTGAAAATTTGCAGACATATCCAAAATCACATAACAAAGCTACAGAGATTGTCGGAATTCCATTCCGACCCCCGGATCAAAATCTCACCTACCGTCCGGTTTTCGCCAAAATTTAACCTTAGCAATTCAAGCCTGAAACTACACCGGACCTCCAAATTTGATTCTGGTTGCTCTCCTAAGTCATAAATGATCCCCCAAAGCTAGTCGAATCATCAGAATCTGATTCCGAGCCCTCTAACTCAATAGTCAACTCTAGGTTGACTTCCCATATTCAAGTTTCCTTCATGAAGGCTATTTGTTTCATTTTCAACCCGGATCACTCCTAACTCACCCGATAAACTCTAACACTAATATAAAAGCATAAGACATGTAAATGCAAGGTAACGGGGTGGTAATTCTCGTAACGACGGGCCGGGTCGTTACATTCTCCCCAACTTAAACAAACGCTCGTCCGCGAGCGGGTTAAGAAACATACCCGGAGTATCAAATAAGTGTGGATATCTGCTCCGCATCTCCTGCTCGGTCTCCCAAGTCGCTTTCTCCACGGGACGACCTCTCCACTGCACTTTCACTGAAGCTATATCCTTGGATCTCATCTTACGAACCTGTCGACCCAAAATGGCTACTGGCTCCACATCATAAGTCAAGTCCTTATCTAGCTGTATCTTGCTGAAGTCTAACACATGTGACGGGTCTCCAACATACTTCCGGAGCATGGATACATGGAATACCGAGTGAACTCTCGACAAACTAGGTGGCAAAGCAAGCATATAGGCCACCTCCCCAACTTCACCTCAAAAGGTCCAATGAACCTTGGACTCAACTTTCCTTTCTTTCCAAATCGCATAACGCCCTTCATAGGCGAAACCTTCAGTAACACCTTCTCACCTACTGAATATGAAACATCTCGGACCTTCCGGTCCGCATAACTCTTCTGACGCGACTGAGCTGTGCGAAGTCTCTCCTGGATAACCTTCACCTTGTCTAAGGCATCCTGAACTAACTCTGTCCCCAACAACCTAGCCTCGCCGGGCTCGAACCAACCGACCTGGAGACCTACACCGCCTCCCATATAAAGCTTCATACGGTGCCATCTGAATGCTGGACTGATAGCTATTATTATAAGCAAACTCCGCAAGAGGCAAGTAATCGGCCCATGAACCACCAAAATCAATGACACAAGCACGCAACATGTCCTCCAATATCTGAATAGTACGCTCGGACTGCCCATCCGTCTGTGGATGAAATGTTGTGCTCAACTCTACCTGTGAACCCAACTCTCGCTGAAATGTCCTCCACAATTGAGAAGTGAACTAGGTACCTCTATCTGATATAATAGAAATGGGAACTCCATGCAATCTAACAATCTCTCGGATGAATATCTCTGCCAACCGCTCTGAGGAGTATGTAGTACACACTGGGATGAAGTGAGCTGACTTGGTCAGCCTATCCACAACCACCCAAACTAAATCAAACTTCCTCGTTGTCCGAGGGAGTCCACTAACAAAGTCCATAGTAATCCTTTCCCACTTCCACTCAGGAATATCAATACACTGGAATACACCACCAGGTCTCCGATGTTCATGCTTGACCTGCTGACAGTTTAGACACCGAGCCACATGGCTCACAATATCTTTCTTCATCTTTCTCTACCAGTAATGCTGCTTCAAATCCTGATACATCTTCACGGCTCCTGGATGAATAGAATACCGCGATCTGTGGGCCTCCTCCAATATCAACTCACGAAGGCCATCAACATTGGGCATGCATATTCGGCCCTGCATCCGCAATACACCATCACTATCAATAGTGACATCTCTGGCATCATCATGTTGAACTCTGTCCTTAAGGACAAGTAAGTGTGGATAATCACACTGGCGCTCTCGAATACGATCATATAAAGAAGAACGAGCTACTACACAAGCCATCACCCGACCGGGCTCAGAAATATCCAGCCTCACCATCTGATTAGCTAACGCCTGAACATCAACTGCAAGGGGTCTCTCCCCAACTGGAATATACGCCAAGCTGCCCATACTAATAGCCTTCCAGCTCAATGCATCAGCCACTACATTGGCTTTCCCGGGATGGTACAAAATAGTGATATCATAGTCTTTAAGCAATTCAATCCATCTCCGCTGCCTCAAATTGAGATCCTTCTGCTTAAACAAATGCTGAAGGCTGCGATGGTCTATATATACATCACAAAATACACCATACAGGTAATGCCTCCAAATTTTCAAGGCATGAACAATAGTAGCTAACTCCAAATCATGAACATGGTAGTTCTTCTCGTGGGGCTTTAGATGACGAGAAGCATATGCAATAACTCTACCCTCCTGCATCAATACACAACCGAGCCCAACTCTAGAAGCATCACAATACACCGTATATGACCCTGAAGCTGAGGGCAACACAAGTACTGGAGATGTGGTCAAAGCCTCCTTGAGTGTAAGGCCCCATAAAATTTTTGTGCATAAAACCTAGTAGCTATGGTGTCATGGACCGAATAATGTGTTAGGAACCCTTGGTAGTGATTTAAGTTTCGAAAATGTAGAGAATCAATTTTTCCAGAAAAGTGTCAGTTTTGCGGTCAAGAATGCGACCGCAGATCTGCTATGCGGGCCGTATTCTTGCCGCAGATCCTACTAGAAGGTTTCCAAAAATCATGTTGAAAATGCGGTCGATATGCGATCGCATAATGAATCTGCGGTGCACTTTGCGACCGCAGATCAAGAATGCGTACCGCATCTTGGTCGCATTCCTTAACAGAACTTGTGTAAATTTTGAGGTCATTCCGCGGTCACTATGCGGACCGCATGTTGGTTCTTCGATCGCAGATGCGACCACAGAATTGACCCGACCCAGAAATTTTATAAAATTCGACCCGACCTCTTCTTTGATATAACACCTTTCTCCTTCATTTTATCATATCATCTTACCAAAAATTAGAGAGAGAAGAGAGGGGTTTTAGAGAGAGAAGTCTTTCATCTTCAAAGATTGTACCAAACATCTAGTCCAAAGGATTCTAGGGCAAGGATTCAACTTCCCCCAAATCATTCAAGGTAAAACCCTAACTATTTTCTTTGATTTTCAGTTTAAAATGGGTAAAGAGAGGTTTGCATATAATAGCTTTCAAAAATGAAATTTTACACTCATGCATGACTATTGAACTTGATTTTTAGTAAAAAGAAGTGAGTAGAAGTAAGAGTCTTCAAGAATAAGGTCTGCAAGAGTAGGATATCTTGGTGTAAGCATAAAGTGGAAATTTAAAGAAAGAAAACTCGTCACCAGGTATGTATGGCTAATTTTGATTCTTGTGAAATCGCCTATATGTGTGAAAATTGTTTGGTTCGTGTTAAATTGACAAATTGAGTGAAATTCTTGATGTTGTTGTTGAATATTCAAAGATTGTTGTTGAACTATGAGTGATGTAATATGAGATATGAGCCAGAAGACAAATGGGAGTTGAATTTGGTAAAAGAATTGTGAATAATGACATGTATGGTACCTTGTGGAAAAGAAACGAAACACTTGAGGTGTGGTAAGTTATTGAACATAACAGTATGAACATCCTCGATTTTGGAAACATTGTGACTTGGTTGTGATATTGGCTTGAGAAGTAATTGAGAACATGAACCAATGTGTAAGTTGCTTATTTGAACTTGTTGTAATTGTGTGTAGTACCTTGTCTTCTGTTTGTGATTGTTGTGTTTGAAAACTGTACGGTGGGATTGGGTTACGCGCCGCAACATGAGGAAATAAGGTGTGGGTTGGGGTGATAAGGGTGGCCGAGGTAATAAGGGTGGAAGGGGTAATAAGGATGGAAAGTGATCGAAATCGCAAATGAAATTGATACAAAATCATTTATGTGAAATTGTGAAAGGAGACAGCATGAGAGTTTGCAACCTGTGGGGCACTGATTGCCCCTTTGTTTGACTACTTGTGCTTTACGTGATTGATTGGTTATTGTTCAATTTGTTGATCTTAGAAAGTGCTTTGTGTTGGGAATTATCTGAAATGAGGAAAAGTGTGGAAAACATGGTTGGCTGACTTAATTAATTCTTGATGTAATTCAATGGCTTGAGTTTACTTGGGACATAGTTTGTCCATACATACCAGTACAATTCAAGTGTACTGACGTCCCTTTTGTCGGGGACGCTACATTCGTGTTATGATTGTAGGTGGATCAGTAGCAGGCACTTCAGCTCATCGGCAGTAGTATCCTTCTCCTTCTATTGCCCGTTTGGTGAGCCCCTTTCTTCCTCGGGGCCCTGTGTGGTTCACGCCACTATTGTTTAGACTTTATTTTGGTTTTGCAAGGTATAGCCGGAGCCTTGTTACCGGCAAGTACTGTATTTCCTTTTGTATTCTAGAGGCTCTGTAGACATGTAAACTGTGGGATTCCAGTCTTATGTATATATTATGTTATGTCGGGCGTTGTAAAAACTGCACACTTGATAATGAATCACTCGTATGGTTTTGTTTGTTTGTTGTGAAATCAATTATTATTATTAAGATATTTGGTTAATGAGAAACGACCAACACAGGGGTAACGCGTGGGAATGAAAGGCACCCAGGTCCGCTTGACTGGGGCAACCCGGTCAGGCGCCGGTCATGTCCCTCGATTTGGGGCGTGACATTGAGCTTCTGAAAGCTCTCCTCACATTCATCATACCACACAAATGGAGCATTCTTCTGTGTCAACTTGATCAACGGTGAAGCAATAGATGAGAAACCCTGAACAAACCGGTGATAATAGCCTGCCAAGCCGAGAAAACTCCGAATCTCAGTAGCTGAGGAAGGTCTGGGCCAATTCTGCACCGCCTCGACCTTTTGTGGATCAACCCGAATACCATCACCGGACACTACATGTCCCAGAAAAGTCACAGTATCAAGCCAGAACTCACACTTAGTGAATTTTGAATAAAGCTTCCCTTCTCTCAACCTCTGCAATACCACTCTCAAGTGTTGTGCATGCTCCTCCTGGTTGCGTGAATACACCGGAATATCATCAATAAACACAATCACAAAAGAATCAAGGTACGGCCGAAATACACTATTCATCAAGTGCATAAATGCAGTTGGGGCATTAGTCAGCCCGAAGGACATCACCAGGAACTCGTAGTGCCCATATCGCGTTCTGAACACTGTCTTCATAATATCTAAGTCCCTGATCTTCAACTGATGATAGCCCGATCGAAGATCAATCTTAGAAAATACACTAGCTCCTGTAGCTGATCAAACAAGTCCTCAATGCGAGGTAATGGTTACTTATTCTTCACTGTTACCTTGTTCAGCTGCCTGTAATCAATGCACATTCTCATTGTGCCATCTTTCTTCTTCACGAACAATACCGGTGCACCCCAAGGTGACACACTCGGGCGAATGAAACCCTTATCTAAGAGTTCCTGGAGCTGCTCTTTCAATTCTTTTAACTCCGCCGGTGCCATGCGATAGGAAGGAATAGAAATGGGCTTAGTGCCCGGCACCAAGTCAATACCAAAGTCAATATCCCTGTCAGGCGGCAGGTCTGCTGGAAATACATCCATAAACTTCCTCACAACGGGGACTGAATCAAGGCTGGGTGTCTCAGCCTCGACATCTCTAATGAAGGCCAAATAAGATAAACAACCCTTACCGATCATTCGTTGGGCCTTTATATAAGAAATCAACCTGTCGGACACATAATCAGTCAGGCCACGCCACTCGATCCTCGGATTACCTGGAATAGCTAGTGTGACTATCTTGGCATGACAGTCCAGAATCGCATGGTAAGGAGATAGCCAATCAATGCCTAGAATCACATCGATATCTACTATGCCCAGTAGCAATAAATCAACTTGGGTCTCCAGACCCCCAATAGTAATAAGACAGGATCGATATACCTGATCCACAACAATAGTATCCCCCACCGGGGTAGACACATGTACAGGCAAAGCAAGAATACCACGGATCATACCCAAATAATGTGCAAAATAAGTAGAAACATAGGAATAGGTGGATCTGGGATCAAATAAGACAGAAGCATCCCTGTGGCAGACTAAGATAATACCTGAAATGATCGCATCTGAAGCACTAGCATCCTTCATATCTGGAAGAGCATAGAAACGAGCCTAGCCTCCACCAGGACGATCCTCGCCCCTAGGGCGACCTCTGGATACCTGGCCACCAGTCCTAGCTGACTGTGCTGGCGCTGAAGAAACAGGAGTAGAAGACGAAGGCTGATCCCTCTGCTGAGATCGCCTACGAAGCCATTGAGGACACTCTCTCTTGATATGGCCCAAGTCACCGCACTCAAAACAACGGCCTAAAAATGAAAGAAGTGGCTGCTGAGGACCCATTGCTGTAGATGGATCCTGTGCTGAGGAAGCAGGAGCGGAGCTCTAAGCTGGAAGAGCACTCAATGCAGGTTGACTCTGCTGACAGCCCTGCTGACCCTGATAACCTTGATGGCCCTGACGACCACGATACGATGAAACTCCACTGGACTCTGCACGTCCAGACTGATGAGATATGAAAGAACGACCCCTGCTATGCTGAGGCTAGCCCCTAGACGGAGCACCACTGTAACTGCCAGTACCACGAGGCCTTTTAGCCTATCTCTCCTTCCGCTCTCTGCGGTGATCCGTCTCAATATGACGGGCATCATCAACCACCTCCTCGAAGGTAACAGCCGAAGCTCTCTCTCTGGTTATCAATATACGGATGGGATAAATAAGGCCATCAATAAATCTCCGGATCCTCTCTCTGTCAGTAGGAACCATCCACATGGCATGACGGGCCAGCTGTGTGAATCTCAACTCGTACTGAGTAACTATCATGTCCCCCTGCTTCAGCCACTCAAACTGATGACGCATCTCCTCTCTCTGGGACTGAGGCACATACTTCTCCAAAAATACCGTGGAGAATTGCTGCCAAATGAGGGGCGCTTCCCCAGCGGGCCTACGCCTCTCAAAATCCTCCCACCACTGAAATGTTGCACCTGTAAACCGAAAAGTGGTGAAAGAAACACCACTGGACTCCAGAAGACTCGCGGTACGAAGCATACACTGACATTTATATAGAAAACCCTGGGCGTCTTCGCCTTCAGCACCACTGAATGTCGAAGGCAGTAGCCTCTCAAACCTCTCCAAACGACGTTGCTCATCGTCATGCATAACTGGAACCACATGAGCAGGAGCTGGTGCAACGGGTGCAACCGGATGAACTGGAGCTGCCCCAGGTGCCTGAATACCCTATACTACCAGCTCGGGTGTGCGAGCTACGGGGGTTTGATTCCCTCCCCCTGCCTGTGAAGAAGATGCTGCAGTAGAGGCTGTAACTACCTGAGCCAAGCCAGTGCATACTGATAGAATCTGAGTCAAAGTCTCCTGAAGACCCGGTATCACAATGGGAACTGCCGGTGCCTGAACCTAGGCTACCGGAGCGTCTGCAGCTGGAACCTAATCCTGCACCTGGGCCACCGGTGCTGGAATCTGATCTTGAGTCTGGTCAGCTGGTGGGTCAGCAGGTGCTGGTACTGCTGCCCTACCTCTACCATGACCACGGCCTCTGGGTGCCAATAGTGGTCATCCGCCACGTCCGTTAGCACGTGTTCTCGCCATCTACGAGAGAATAGAATATGGAAAAATTTAGTTTCACGATAACATACACCGCACGATATGAATCCAAGAAAAGTGAGGTTTTTCCTAAAGTTTTGTAGCCTTTCGAGGATAGATACGGACGTCTACGTATCGATCCACGAAAGCCTACTAAACCGGCTCATGACTCGCGAGTCCTAGTAACCTAGGCTCTGATACCAACTTGTCACGACCCAAATCCGATCGTGATGGCACCCAACAATTAAGCTAGGCCAGCCAGACCAACTATTACTTATCACATCGAATATCAGCCCCAAATGGATATCCCAAGAAGAATATATGAGTCAAAGAACTCCAATAATAATAAAATGAACAAAGTACTGGGAAGTGCAAGAGCAACTGACACTCCCAAAGATCCGGAGTCACAAGTCTAGAGCCTCTAACAAAACCCAACAAAAGTAGAGAATACTGTATGGAAATACTCAAGTCTGAACATAAAATAGCAACTGAAAAGAGGAAGAGAAGCTAGGTTCTGCGAACGTCGGCAGCTACCTCAGCAACTCGGTATGACTCTGCAAAAGCTGGAAATGCTCGTCTACTGCTCCTGAGTACCCGAGTCTACACACAAAAGGTGCAGGGAGTAGGGGTGAGTACTAAGTACTCAGTGAGTAATAAATATATAAAAGCAGCTGAAAGTAGAAAATCCACAAAATACCACAATATGAAGCTAAACTACAGTCCGATCCTCCTACGAACTAGCATCAATAGTACAATACAGCTACCACAGAATAATTCAATAGATAAAGATGCAATGCAATGCACATAACCGCTACGGCGTGTAGCCCGATCCATTTAACGTCGAGGGCGCTCACTAGGGATGTGTACAGACTCCGGAGGGGCTCCTACAGCCCAAACGTAAATACCGTTGCGGCGTGCAGCCCGATCCTCATATCATAATAACCGCTGCGGCGTGTAGCCTGATCCATCCTCAGTCCACAATAATCAGATAAGTCACAGAACAGCTAAAATTACTTATTTTCAGGTTCCTTTTCATTTAATTATGAAAATACTTTAACTTTTATTTAATTTTTGCAAAATAGGTGACTTAGCTTTTCAGTACTGTGATTTCAAAACCAGAACTGAGATCAGTGATTAAGCAAGTATAGCTATCACATATATATTATCCCCTAAAGATACCACAGGTCGGCACAAGGCCCCAAACAAGGCTTACAGCCCACAAATATGTCAAACACAGTGTTTTCCATCACAAATAGCATATTATTCATATCCGGGATAGACAAAGTCTCAATCCCCAATCACAATTCCCGCACCTGCCACGGGGTGTGAGCCACGCCCTACTAGCATCACAATGTGCTAAGCCGGGGTTTCGAACCCTCAGGCCACCATATACACAAACTACTCACCTCTAGCCGGTCGTAGACTCGTCCGCAATGCCTTTTCCTTTAGAATTCGCTACCTCGCGTGTAGAATCTATTCAAACCACAATAATTATATCATTTACGGGCCAAAGAAACATAACCCAATTCAATTTGCATGAAAATTGCATAAATACACTAAGTTGGTAAAAACCCGACCCCGGGCTCGCTGTCCGAAAAATTCAGAAACTTATACCAACACGATCCTCGTCTCGCCACGAGTTCATGCATATAAAATTTATTGAAATCGGAGTTTGAATGGCCTTTCAAAACTCAAAAATTCATTTTCAATACCTAGGCCATAATTCTTCACAGTTTCTACCCAATTTCATGAAGATTGATGTTAATTCTACCATAAAGTTACGTTTTTTAGTCAATAAATTTACCTCCGACGATTACCCGATGAAAACCCAGCGTTTTCCCGTGAGTTCTTCTTTCTATGGTTCAAAATTTGTGTTTTTGGAGTGTAAACCTGTGACTGGTCTGTTCTGGTTTTTAATTTCACTGCCAGGCATTTTTGTTCTATGCGTTCGCGATGTTCCTCACATGAACGCGATGCCCTACTCCGTTACTTCATCGCGAATGCGACGGGTAGTCACCCGTCCGCGAAGCTCATTTTCCCCAGCCGCCTGATCTCTTCTACGCCTACGCGTACCGTCACACGCGAACGCGTAGGTCCGCCTGTTCCTCCTTCGCGAATGCGACCCATCCTCACGCGAACGCGATGCTTTGGCCTGCTTGGCCTTCGCGAACGCGAATGCCTGCATGCGAACGCGAAGGCTTAATTTCTGCTGCTCTCACCTGCAATTTTCTGCAGGTTTTTCCAAGTTTAAAATGCCCGGATGATGGTCCGAATTGGTCCCGGGGCCTCCAGGACCCCAACAAAAACCACCAACCTACTCCAAAACATAATACTGACTTGATCCAATCATAAAAACACCATCCTAAACATCAAAATCACCATTTTCACACGGATTCAAGCCTAAGTTTCTTCAAAACTTCCGAAACTAACATTCAATCCAAAACCCGATCAAACGACGTCCGAATGATATGAAAATTTGCAGACATATCCAAAATCACATAACAAAGCTACAGAAATTGTCGGAATTCCATTCCGACTCCCGGATCAAAATCTCACCTACCGTCCGGTTTTTGCCAAAATTCAACCTTAGCCAATTCAAGCCTAAAACTACACCGGACCTCCGACTTCGATTTTGATTGCTCTCCTAAGTCATAAATGATCCCCCGAAGCTAGTCGAATCATCAGAATCCGATTCCGAGCACTCTAACTCAATAGCCAACTCAAGGTTGACTTCCCATATTCAAGCTTCCTTCAAGAAGGCTATTTGTTTCATTTCAACCCGGATCACTCCTAACTCACCCGATAAACTCTAACACTGATATAAAAGCATAAGACATGTAAATTCAAGGTAACGGGGTGGTAATTCCTGTAATGACGGTTCGGGTCGTTACAGGCGATTATAACAAATTCATATCCAGACCTTTTTTATTAAGACACAAGGACAAATTGGATCATTCTTGTACCTTTCTTTCAACAGGTATTCACTTGGGCGATTGTACCACATACGACCTGATTGTTTTAATCCGTATAAAGATTTCTTAAGCTTTATTGAACAAGTTTCTAGAAAACGTTTATATGCTTCTGGCACTTTAAATCCCTCAGGTACTTTCATAAAAATTTCGTTGTCTAATAATCCATACAAATAGGCTGTAAGAACATCCATTAGATGCATATCAAGTTTTTCTTACACTGCCATATTTATGAAATACCTGAAGGTGATAGCATCCACTACAGGAGAATATGTCTCCATATAATCAATTCCAGGCCTTTGGGAAAACCCTTGTGCCACAAGTCGCGTTTTATATCTAACGACTTCATTTTTATCATTTTGTTTTCGCACAAAAACCCATTTGTACCCTACTGGCTTTATGCCTTCAGACGTTCGAACTATGGGTCCGAAGACTTCATGTTTTCCAAGTGAAGTTAGCTTTGCCTGGATAGAGTCTTTCCATTTTGGCCAATCATTTCTTTGTCTATATTCATTGATAGATTTTGGTTCAAGATCCTCATCTTGTTGCATTATTTCAACAACAGCATTATAAGCAAAAATGTTATCGATAATAATATTATTTTTCCATCTTTTCCCGGTTGAGACGTAACTTATTGATATCTCTTCATTTTCATTATTTTCAGGTACCTGGACCTCCCCTAAGGTCTTATCATTTGTTACGTCTTAGGACTCTTCTTGAGCCACTACCTCCGTGTTATGTATATTTTGATCACTTGCTCATTTTCTTCTTCAAGGATTTTTGTCTTTAGAACCGATTGGTCTACCACGTTTCAAGCAAGGCTTAGGCTCATTTACTTTAATTAATTGTCCTGCCGGGATATCAACTCGAATTGGAGCATTAGCAGCTGGAATATGTGACTTAGTCACCCTTAGTAAGTTAGTGAATGCAACTGGCTATTGATTTGCAATATTTTGCAAATAAATAATCTTTTGAACCACTTGTTCACATTGATTTGTTCGAGGATCTAAATGAGACAGTGATAATGCATTCCAATCTATTCATTTTTAGCTGCTTATTTTCTCCCCCTAATGTTGGATATACTGATTCATCAAAATGGCAATCAGAAAATCTTGCCGTAAATAAATCTCCAGTCATCGGCTCTAGATATTTTATAATAGAAAGAGACTCATATCGAACATATATCCCCAACCTTCTTTGGGGACCCATCTTTGTGCGTTGTGGTGGATCAATTGGAACATATATCGCACAACCAAAGATCCTAAAATGGGAAATATTTGGCTCCTGACCAAAAGCCAATTGCTATGGTGGAGACTTTATGATAACTTGTGGGCTTTATCCGCACAAGTGTTGCTGCGTGCAAAATAGCATGGCCTCATACTGAAATGGAAAGTTTTGTTCTCATAAGCATTGGTCTAGTAATTAATTGGAGGTGTTTGATCAATGATTCTGCTAGACCATTTTGTGTATGAACATGAGCAACCGGATGCTCAATTGTTATCCCAGTTGAAATACAATAATCATTAAAGGCTTGGGATGTAAATTCACCAGGATTATCAAGACGAATTGTCTTAATTGCATAATCTGGAAATTGTGCTCTTATCTTTATTATTTGAGCCAACAATCTCGCAAATGCCATATTGCTAGTTGATAGTAAACACACATGTGACCATCATGTAGATGCATCTACCAAAACCATATAATATTTGAATGGTCCACATGGAGGGTGAATGGGCCCACATATATCACCCTGTATATGTTCCAGAAATGTAGGGGATTTCATCTTAACTTTAATAGTTGATAGTCTAATAATTAATTTTCCTTGAGAACATGCAGCACAAGAGAATTCCTTCAATTGAAGAATCTTCTAATTCTTCATTGCATGTCCATGTGAATTCTCAATTATTTTACGCATCATATTTGAACCAGGATGGCCCAACCGGTCATGCCAAATAATAAAATTATCTTGATTAGTAAACTTCTCATTTACTACGACATGTGTTTCAATCCTGCTAATACTTGTATAGTACAAGCTGGAGGAAAGAGCAGGTAATATTTCAAGCACACATTTCTTACCGGATATTATTGTAGTAATATAAAGATATTCAATCTTTTCATTATTTGTAGTCTCAATATGATAGCCATTTTGGCGAATATCTTTGAAACTTAATAAGTTTCTTTGAGATTTACTACAATATAGTGCTTCTTCAATAGCCAAATTGTTCCTCCCGGTAGTAATAAATTGGCCCTTCTAGAACCTTCAATTAATCTTGTACTACCAGATATTGTATTAACATTCGCTTCTTTCATTACCAAATAAGAGAAATATCTCTTATCTTTTAAAATAGTGTGTGTTGTAGCATTATCGAGAAGACATACATCATCTTTATTAATTTTGAGTCCAATTGAAGACTGGAAAATATTCATATTCTTCATAAAAAGGACAAATAATACATTATAAGAAATATGAAAGACAAGCAAAAAAAAAATTAAGAAGTACATTAGAAATGTTGAAACTAGCAACACATGATGCATTAGGAAAATACACTCAAAAACAAAACTTGTTGCAAACATAAAAATAACAACTTTTATAGCTTCATTCCCTAGTAAGATGATTAGTTCTTCAGTCAATATCCTCAAAGAAGTCTCCAACTTTTAAATGAGTAATATTTGTTAGGCCTTCAAAATCATCATTTTTATATGCAAGATGTGCCTTAGAATCATATTTATTTGAGGGACCTACTTCATCATCATTATTTTGAAAGGTCAAGTGTGCCTCCACATTATTTTCCTTTTTCTTGAGGAAGGCTTGATAAAGTTTGACAAAATGCTCTGGCGCACGACAAATGCGTGCCTAATGACCTTTCATACCACATCGGTGACACATACTAGCTTTACCTTTTGAATGATTAATTTGAGAGCCCTTATTGTTCTCCAATTTATTTCCACCATAATGACGATAATTGTTTCGCTCTCTGCCACGTCCACGTTTACGACCATGTCCATGACCACGGTAAATATTTTGTTTTCTTTCAAACTTATCATATGTTGCTACAGCATTCACTTCTGGAAATGGAGCTGACCGAGTGGAGCGGGCTTCATGATTTTTCATTAACAGAGTATTATTCTGCTCAGCCACAAGTAGGCATGTGATTAACTTAGAATATTTCTTAAAACCTTTTTCACGGTATTGTTGTTGTAGCACCACATTTGAAGCGTGAAAAGTAGAAAATGTTTTTTCCAATAAGTCTTTATCTGTGATAGTGTCTCCACATAATTTTAACAGAGAACTTACTTTAAAGATAGCAGAATTATACTCACTTACGGTTTTAAAGTCTTGCAACCTTAAATGTATCCACTCATACCGAGCTTTCGGTAATACCGTAAATTTTAGGTGGTCATATCGATCCTTCAAATTAATCCATAATTTAAGTGGATCTTTTACGGTTAAATATTCAGTTTTTAACCCTTCATGTAGATGATGACGAAGGAAAATCATAGCCTTCACTTTATCCCGATTTGATGCTTCATTTCCTTGTATAATAGTATTTCCAAGACCTTTAGCGTCAAGGTGAATTTCAGCATCAAGAACCCATGATAAATAGTTCCTCCCGGTGATGTCAAATGCAACAAATTCAAGTTTTGATAAGTTTGACATAGTGAAAACTATCATAAAAGATGAATAAGTTAGAGAAATAATTATAATTATAAACAATTAATGATAACAAAACGTTTCAGATAAAGGAAATAAACATAGAACTATATCATGTTAACAATCTACTATTTCATTTTATTCTTACCATAAAGTAGAAGCTACATACTGTTTCATTTCACTTTATATTATTGATATATATGTGTTAATAGAATTGAACGTGACTAACATTATTTATGTCCCAATAAATATAAAGTAATTAAACTATAAAATTATTACTTGTCAGTTCATTTCTCACAGTTAGAATATTTAAACAAATGAAAATGCAATTATTAGTTATGTGCATGAATTTAATCAGAAATTTAAATATCAAAGTAATGTTGACAACAAATAAGTGAAGTACTAAAATAAATACTCTACTTTGAACGTGTTATTAATTGTAGTGACTATATAATATATACACTACATACATATGCATACATGATAAACAAAAATGTGAAACAGACGAAAAAGGGAACAACAACATGAATGATGTAAAGTATCAAATATTGCAAAGAAAAGTTTAGGTTGTAAGAATTAAACATATGATATGTACTGCGATAAAAAAAATTATTATAATGATACATACCTTAATAAAATATGGCTCAACTTAGCGGGAGTTAAGAATAAATTTAGAGCTTCGTGCTGATAACGTATTATAAAATAAAAGCAATGCAGTAAAATGTAAATAAGAAGAGATAGAAGAAGGGAGAAGAGTTTTGTTCTTTCACTTTGGTGTATTTTTCATTGCAATTACATGGCCTTTTATAGGCATAAAAAGCAAAGATGATTGACAAAAAATAGGAGATTTAATCTTTCAACCATTCACAATATGGGCATCCAATGTAGTATCCAATGTATAAATTATTCATAACAAATTTGTTTTTATTTACAAAATGTAAAATTGGCTGGTTGGCCAAAATTAATGAAATTTGTTAACCAAAAGTTTAATTTTTAGGAGCAGCTAAAAAGTATATATTTTTTTATTAGGAAATGAAATTGTTGTTTTTAAGCAGAATATGCTTTTGTGTTGTAGGAATTTTTTTAAATAAAATTTATGCCATATCTCGATATCTCTGATTAAAAGAAAAATATCTCATTCATCTTATTATTTTGGTCTTATTGTATTGGTGGTGGTAAAAACTTACCTTGTTTACACTAAATCATAGTTAATTAATAGTATACAATTTCACCTTAATTTATACTTAATCATTGTAAATTAATATGATTTTGTGTAAAAATAGGATGTTACTAGGGTAAGTTTTAATCTTCGGAAAAGGGTATGATCTGCCCTTTATCATCATCAATAGTTTAAAAGGCCCTTTGTTATATTATTACGATATTTAAACCCCTAATGTTATACTATTATACTTATGTGCCCTTATTTTAACGAAAAAGTCACATGGCAATCTTAAAATCATCCGATTAAATTTATAATGGCTCCGACCAAACCCATTATCCAACCCGATCCTAACCCTTCTAGACCATTCACCCTTATTATTGTGTGAACCCTAATTTGTTCACTTCTTCTCCGTAGATGTCCCTCCCTATCAATTAAAATTATTTCTTCTTCTCAATTAAAATTCTTTCTTCTTCTGATAGTATTGTTTCTATGTCTAGTTCTAGTGTTATATCAGGAAGGAGGTGCTACTGTGGGGGAGATTGCGAACAACTTCACCTCGACGACTATAAACAATCCCGAAAGGAGATTATACAAGTGTGCTAATCAAAAGTAAGTGTGAATTTTGTTGGTGACTCATTACTTGTCGATGTATTTAAAGTTTTATTTTTATGTTCTTTAACATAGTTATTGTTTGTATTTATAAGAATGAGTCATGTGGATATTGAGAATGGCAAGACGAAGCCCTCCCGGAAAAAGAGTTGACAGTAATCAACAATTTCAAGTCTAAATTAGATGTTGCCAACGTCAAATTAAGGACGTTGAATATGTTGTTGGATACGTGCAAGCTTGAAATGGACAAAATGATGGAAAAGGTTGATGTTTGGAGGCTATAATTGATGTTGAAGTGAATAAAGAAAGGGACATGGTATCGAAAGTGATGCACATGAAGATATTCATTATGGTTTCATTTGCAGTGATGCACATGAAGATATTCATTATGGTTTTATTTTATTTTCACTGTTAGTCAAATTTGCTGTGGCATTGATAATGAAATGAATCCAATATTTTGTTTAGTGCAGTAGGGTTTTGATGTAGTCAATTGTTATAAAATCCAGATTTTAATGAATATTTTTTGTTGGTCAGCTTGTAATGAATCCAGATTTTCATGTATGAATTTTGTACAGTGCACTATGGCATTTTGTGTAGATTTTCATGAATGTATTTTGAATTCTTAAAATTTATTGTGTTGGTCAGTTGGTTTTAAACAGAAAATATTGGGCAATTATGACTAAAAATCTTGACAGTTAATGCAATAAAAACTAGGCAATTATGATAAAAATCTGGACAGTTAAAACAGACCCTAATGTAGAAAACACTGCAGTTATGACAAAAATTTAGGACAGTTATAACAGACCCTAATGCAATAAAATTTGGACAATTATCACCAAAAATCTAGACAGTTAAAACAGGTTGTCAATGCAGTAATTACATCGCCAAAAATAGGAGACTATAATGATTACATATCAGTTTGCAGTATTACATCCCAAAATATGAGCATAACATTTAACAAGAGACTGTCATGAAATTTGCAATAATTACATCCCAAAATATACAAAAACTACATAGAACTTGATAATGTTCCTTTTCTTATTTTAAGCTTCACAATCTTTTGTTGCCTTTGTTTTTTGTAGCTGTTTTACCCTTCCACATGAGGCCAGCTGGTGAATATGGAAGGTATGTGTAACGACCCGGCCGGTCGTTTTTGAATTTTACGCCCCGATCCCCAATTAACTGCTTCCCCTAAGTTCATTTCTGCTATTGTGGTTTGTCGGGATATTCGGTTCTAGAATTCGGAGTGTTTTGGGACACTTAGTCCCTAAATGAGAGCTTAATAGTTGAAAAATGGTCTGTATTTATAACAGAGTTAAGACAACCTCGGAACAGAAATCTGATGGTTCTGTTAGCTCCGTTAGGTAATTTCGGGGCTGGAAGTGTGTTCAGAATGTATTTTGGAGGTCCGTAGCTCATTATGGCTTGAAATGCCAAAGTTTGAAATTTTTGAAAATTCGGTCTTTAGGTGAGATTTTGATCCGGGAGTCGGAATGGAATTCCGACAACTGCAGTAGCTTCGTTAGGTGGTTTTAGATATGTATGTATATTTTCAGGTCATTCGGACATCGTTTGGTTGGGTTTTTCATAGAATATAATGTCACGACCCAAACCCGGTTGTGATGGCGCCCAACTGTTTCCACATTTAAAGACAAGTACAAAAAGGACAAATTCAAGAAAAATATATTTGAGTTAATAATAATACTCCAACGATAATAGTAGAATAAAAATACTGAGAAGTGTGAACATCGAAAATAACACTTCCAAAAGATCTGGGTCACGAGTCTAGAACCTCTAACCAAAACTGAATAGTAATAGGAATACTGAACGAAATACTCAAGTCTGGAAGTATATAGATAATAAACTGAAATAAGGAGAGCAGCTAGGTCCTGCGAACGCCAGCACCTACCTCAGCAACTCGAGTACTCTAAATTAAGCTGGACTGCTGGTCTAACCCTCATGCGTACTTGAATCTATACACAAAGGTGGAGGGAGTAGGGGGTGAGTACTAAGTACACGGTGAGTAAAAAGTACATAAAATAGCTGAAAGCAGGAAATCCAAAGAATACCACAGAGCAAAGCTGAAACTACAGTCTGAAACCAACCACGAACCAATAACAACAGTAAACCACAAATATCATAGGTAATTTACAATGCATGAATGCAATGCAATGAACATGACTGCTACGACGCGTAGCCCGATCCGTTTAACGTCGACGACGCTCACTAGGGGTGTGTACAGACTTCGGAGGGGCTCCTTCAGCCCAAGCGCAATATTCATATCATCTGCTGCGGTGTGCAGCCCGATCCATACTCAGCCCACAACATGCATATGAGTCACACAACAGTTCAATTTATTTATTTCCAGGTTCCAGTTCATTATCAATGAAAAATACTATAATTGTTTTTTAATTTTCCAAGAATAGGCGACTTAGCATTTCATAACAGTGATTTCCAGCCAGGACTGAGATCAATGATTTTTCAAATCATGCTATCACATAGATATCTATCCCCTAAGGATACTACAGGTCGGCACAAGGCCCCAAACATGACTTATAGCCCACATATATACTTAGCACAGTGTGCGTTTCAACCGTCAATATAATATTATTCTTATTTGGGATGGACCAAGTCACAATCCTTAGTCATAACCAATCCCGCACCTGCCATGGGGTGCGAGTCACGCCCTAAATAGCGTCACGATGTGATAGCCGGGGTTTCAAACCCTCAAGCTATCATATACACTAACTACTCACCTCTAACCAGCCGTGGACTCATCCGCGATGCCTTTTCCCTTCAAATTTGCCGCTTCATGCATCGAATCTAGTCAAATCACAGCAAATACATAAATATGGGTCAAAGAAACATAACCCAATCAAAATTACTCGAAAAATGCAATAATTCACGAAGTTGGTAAAACCCGAGCCTCTGGCCCACTTCTCAAAAAATTCTGAAAACCATACCAATGGATTCCTCGTCTCGCCATGAGTACTTGCATATAAAATTTATCGAAATCGGAGTTCGAATGGCCTTTCAAAATCCAAAAATTCATTTTCATAATTTAGGCCCTAGTTCTTCACAAATTCTACCCAATTTCATGAATTTTAGTGTTGATTCTAGCATAAAATCATGTTTTTGAGTCAAGAAACTTACCTCCAGCGATTACCTGTTGATTTCTCTCTTCAAATCGCTCAAAAAACTCTCAAGGCGGTGTAAAAATGGTGGAAAAATAGTGGGTTTAGCGACTGAAATAACCCTTAAATCTATTCTGCCCGCCCAACTTTTCCTCTATGCGATCGCAATCCCACTGATGCGATCGCATAATACAAATATCGAGCTTCCCAAAATTCCTTCTACGCGATCGCAATCTCTTATACGCTATTGCATTGCATAATTACTTAAGCCTATGCTATCGCACTCCTTCACTATGCGATCGCATAGCACGAATTTCCTGCCCCCAAACAATGCCTTATGCGATCGCAGCCGTCACCATGCGACCGCATTTCACCAATATATCACACTGTGCAATCGCAACCCTCAGTTACGCGATCGTATTGAACAATCTCGCACCCCCCCAGGAACCTTCTATGTGATCGCATGACTCCCTGTACGATCGCATAGAGCAAATATCTTCTGCAATTTTTCTGCTGCACTATTCATGTTCAAAACTTTCCGTTAGCCATCCGAATTCACCCCGAGACCCTCGGAACCTCAACCAAATGCAAAGATATGCCATATTACTTCATTCAAACTTTCTCTCAACATAAAAACACCATCATAAATATCAAAATCATCGAATTCTCACGGATTCAAGCCTAAGTTAAATTAAAACTTCTGAAACTTGCATTTGATCTAAAACCCGACCTAAACACCTCCGAATGATCTGGAATTTTGCACGCATATCCAAAATTACCTAACGGAGCTACTGCAACTCTTGGAATTTATTCCGAGCCCCGGATCAAAATCTCGCCTACCGTCCGAAATTTGCCAAAATTCAACCTTAGCCAATTCAAGCCTAAATCTACACCGGACCTCCAAATTTGATTCCGATTGCTCTCCTAAGTCATAAATCATCCCCTAAAACTAGTCGAATCATCAGAAATCCATTCCAATATTTCTAGCTCATTGGTCAACATCCGATTGACTTTTTCAAACTAACCTTCCCATAAAGAGGTTTTTTGCCTCATTTCTAACTGGATTCTATCCGATTTACCCCCAACTCTCCAAACACATATAAATGAACATATTAAAGTGTAAAATTGAGAAGACGGGGCGGTAACTCCCATAACGACGGGTCGGGTCGTTACATTCTCCCCAACTTAAACAAACGCTCGTCCTCGAGCATGTCAAGAGTTGTTATAGGAGCCATTCAGTAGTTGAATGATCTTACCAATCATATACCCGGGGTAATACCTCATCACCCTATCTAGCATAGACCCGATAACACATACAACCGAACTTTCACAGTTCATTTAATCCATAAACCAAACCATAGATCCACGTCACACTTTCCGAAAATCATGCACAATATCATAAATTTCACATTTGAACTCAGAGTAAGCCCGAACCAGCTATAATAACCCATACTTGCCCATCAGGTGAAAACATATGATATACCGCCTAAACCAATCACTTGGAATCATAAGTTCTATTCACAGTTGTTGTCCCCAGCAACCAATTACTGGCAGAGAACCTCTTATTAGCTAAAGCCTTATTTCCACACTTTCCTATACTACTACGATGAATGAAACACGCTATAACCCGTAATCATCTCTCATATCAACCATTCATGAAACCACTTCCCTTAACTAATATCACAACAGATTTTCAGGTCAAACCTCGATATTATCTTCCTAACAAGCTGAGATCAAATCTGTCTGTATTCATTAATGAACCCAATGATCACCTCGAATCCAACACCACTCTGGTGATATGATACCCCAATACAAGTCTAAACCGTATATTGCATAATACACGCACCAGTAAGAAACAATTTGAACACACTCAAATCAGGACAATGACTCAAACGAAAGAGTTGTACCTCAAGCTCATCAATACCACTACAATACAAGGTTGAGACCCCGTCCCACATCATAGAAATAGAATGCCTGAATCAAGCTCGAAAGTTCATAACTCCCGTAGCCTCCCTATAATGTGCGATCCTATCCCAACACCGTTACACCTCAAGCCGCTATGCTCAAATTCAACAAGCACACACATTTAATGTCTGAAACCAACGCAATTCACTACCCCCACAGTGAAACAGAGAACACACAACACACAACCTGATAGACCATAACCAATGCTCCATACACTGAGCAATACCCAATTACTCCACCCGCTCGACTTTCTCTATGAATTCTCAATGGAACCGCACCACATGTGCCAACAACTATCAAATCGCAATGTCTCACAACATCCAAAAATAATTCATAGCTTTCCTCAGATCGCTAACAAGCTCAATAACGATAAACTCAACCTATTCCTCAACAGTACAACTCAAGGTCAACCAAGCTAACTCAAGCTAAATGCGTAGCCATATCGGCCTGCCAACGAACTCAGTACCAAGAAGCCTGGAAATGTTTTTTCCACTTCTATAACTCTTGCCGAAGGCACCACATACATACCAAAATCCACAATCTCACCCGGTTACATGCCCGGCCATACGAGACACATTCGCAAAGTCCCTTAATAATGGAATGGGATCAATGATAGCATCCTGTGCACTGACATCTATCACAAATGCCCAATTAAGAAAGTACTCCTTCCAAGCTGTTCGCTGGTTCTTTGAAATATAAATCATTCTGCTAAACATATTCTAACACACTTCACCACTTAACCCGTGGCATTTCTGGTGTAGCCCCTAATGCAATAGTTCAAAATCACCTAACACTACGACAACTAGTCTAAATTCCAACATCACATCCAACATATAACACACCAGCGAATAAAGATCCACCACATCAACCTAACATGTACATCAAATCTCTATATAACACATAATTCATCATACCTGATCCCAGTTTCCACCGTGCGAATACATGCACCCATTTGATACCTAATCAATCTACGGCAAATACTCAATATTTACCTGTGCTACCAAGCAAATCCGAATACCACTAGTGGACCCAACGAGAACATGCCGCAATACTACTGAAATATCATCAGTTTAATCATATTACCTTTTTCTAAATCACATACTCGCATCAAATCACTTCCACTTAGCAATACCATCTTCCCTAATCATCTGAAGCTCTCTTATCTTATCGCTTAGAAAGAATCACTACACATCTCATGCTCTGCATGACATACACATGCCTTGTGCAAATTCTTACAATAATGACACGACATATGAGATTTGTATACATTCTTAGCAACTGTCGAAATAAATTCATTAGTTCGAACTATCACCTTATTCTGAACCAAACAATGGTCATAGCTCTTTACTTTACTTCATACACTCAGATTGCACTGATCTCAAATTCAATGATCTCGTCTTACCCAGTACGAACTACTCGAGAAATAAGCCACTCCAGACATAATTAAATGTCACATATGATGCGCTAGTGTGTCAATATGCTACCGATTCAAATGCGGTACTAAGAAAAACGAGCCCTGGAAGGTATTATGAAATCATACGCACTAACACATACTTTCCTTGGAAAACAGGAAGCAAGGCATACAACGACAGCACATAGAAAACTATACTCGATATCACATTGTTGCGGCGTGCAACCCGCTCCAGATAGCATACCCATGGCGGTGTGCCACCCGATCCACACATAACTATCACATAAGAACATGCTCATCGAGCCAAATTTGCTCATTACAACATAATACCGAATATCGGTCATAAGTATGCTAAGTGCATGATATCATCCTTGAGGGATATTTAACGTTATAAACTACAAAACTCAAGCACAACTGAGGTGCGATGTACAATTGGAATTTCAACAGCGAAGCTGCTCATATAGTATCATTCCCACGCGGATTCTTAACATGTAAGTGCTTTCTCGAGCCTTCTCATGACTCACCCAGCGCAATGCATCACTATATGAAATATCTGACAAAGAAACGTCAACCTAACTACTCCTCCACGAGAACCGCATTACAATAGTGCACACATCTGGCCTGATATAGAGCCATTATTCATATTAAATCTATCCACCGACTTCAAACCGATTCTAGTCATACTAAACTAGTCTAATAACCTTTCAAAGGTCCATAATAACTTCCATTTTCTTCATAGAACACAAGAACAACCATCATAATCGAAGTAATCCTCCCCAGTTCACAACCCAATGTGTCGAGTGCCCTCAAATCATCAATCTTTAATTAACGACATCATCTCAAACTTCATACTTGGTTTACATCTTTAATCAATCAAGCAATCACATGTCACACTTATAAAATCTTTCTGTGGAATACACTCCCACAACCTACCACAACAATATCTGGAGCGCACCTCCAAACTACCGGTCGTACTAACTCTATAAAGCAATCAAAAGTCACTAACCAGGATGCAACACAGCTCTCAGGTGACGCTAAAGACGATACCAATTTAACTTAACCATCGAAACTTCTTTCTTTCTCATCCGATCTCTTGACATATTGTCAAAAAATTTCCTTCACTCGTGCCATTCTTGTCTCAATTTCTCCAATCAGAACTGGTTCGCCGGTATACCTTAAGACAGAACCAACATAGCACATAATCATGCAATTAGCTAATCAACGCAGCCTCCCTAACTTAGCTCGAAGCCATATATCACAACTCACTATACTGATAATGCGTATGCTTCATTTTGCCGTAATACCATAATGAGATTAAACTTGCTCTTTCATAAGCTTGTGGAAACACAAATCATCTGGAATTTTAACTCTTCTGCATTTTATTGCATTCACTCACATAACAGTTAAGCCTATTCTCTAGGTGTCCAAATTTTACTAAGTCCCAAATTTTTTAAAAATTTTGGCAGAGTTTCCTTTGTAATTGGGCCTATCCACCTGCCAAAGAATCACCAAAACCATCCTAACAGCACGGCTACAGCTTAACAAAACATCACAATGTATATTAACAACATTAATCTCAATACTACATGTATTATATTATCAAAATTGATACAGGGACATGCGTTGCACTTATTTTAATCATAACACATATAAAATACCGCCAATTTAGTCTTTCCGAGTCTGAACTCATACCGCCACACGTATTGCACTTAACTTTCCAACTAGGAGATACGACAATAGTCTTCACGCGCCCATAACTTGGGGCTACACAACATAACGCAATAGGAATGAATCGCTTAACAATTCATCTATTATCCCACAAACTTCTTCGTCACTACCAAAATCACATAGATACACCTCACAACACTAGCTTACTCATCACGTGGATATCCGACCGCCATCCCCGCTAATAAGGACATTACCGAACACATAAGTTAAAAGCACTTGCTCGCATAATTGCCACTTCAGTGCTCAAGCCATAGGCAAAGATTCGGCCTCGAGCCCTCCTGACTGGCCCAACATGATCTCATGAAGATTACCTCTCGCCCCACGATCGAGGAATCACAAGCCATCGATGCAGATGTATTAATGAATGCTCGCGTGCGCATACAAACGTGTGGAAGGAATTTCAAGAGTTATTTTTCAAGCTGAATCAAATACGCATGATAATAATTCCAAGAAAGTGAAGTGTTTCCTAAAGTTCTGTAGCCTCCTGAGGATAGATATGGACGTCTACGTACCAATCTGCAAGAGCCTACTAAACCGGCTCATGACTCGCGAGGCCTAGTAACCTTGGCTCTGATACCAACTTGTCACGACCCAAACCCGATCGTGATGGCGCCCAACCCTAAAGCTAGGCAAGCCAAACCAACAACTATTTCCACATTTAAAGATCAGTCCCAAAAGGACAAATTCAAGAAGAATATATTTGAGTTAATAATAATACTCCAACGATAATAGTAGAATAAAAATACTGAGAAGTGTGAACACCGAAAATAACACTACCAAAAGATCTGGGGTCACGAGTCTAGAGCTTCTAAGCAAAAATGAATAGTAAAAGGAATACTGAACGAAATACTCAAGTCTGGAAATATATAGATAATAAACTAAAATAAGGAGAGAAGCTAGGTCTTGCGAACGCCAACAACTACCTCAGCAACTCAAGTACTCTGAAATAAGCTGGACTGCTCGTCTAACCCTCCTGCATACCTGAATCTACACACATAGGTGCTGGGAGTACGGGGTGAGTACTAAGTACTCGGTGAGTAAAAAGTATATAAAATAGTTGAAAGCAGGAAATCCACAGAATACCACAGAGCAAAGCTAAAACTACAGTCCTATACCTACCACGAACCAATAACAATAGCAAACCACAAATATCACAGGTAATTTACAATGCATGAATGCAATGCAATGCACATGACGGCTACAGCGCGTAGCCCGATCCGTTTAACGTCGACGACGCTCACTGGGGGTGTGTACAGACTCTGTACAAGCGCAATATTCATATTCATATGATCCGTTTAACGTCGACGACGCTCACTTATTTAGCTTGGGCTGAACAAGCGCAATATTCATATCATCTGCTGCGGCGTGCAGCCCGATCCATACTCAGTCCAACACATGCATATGAGTCACACAACAGTTCAATTTATTTATTTCCAGGTTCCAGTTTAGTATCAATGAAAAATACTTTAATTTTATTTAATTTTCCAAGAACAGGTGACTTAGAATTTCATAACAGTGATTTCCAGCCAGGACTGAGATCAATGATTTTTCAAATCATGTTATCACATAGATATCTATCCCCTAAGGATACTACAGGTTGGCACAAGGCCCAAAACATGGCTTATAGCTAACATATATACTTAACACAGTGTGCGTTTCAACCGTCAAAATAATATTATTCTTATTTAGGATGGACCAAGTCATAATCCCCAGTCATAACCAATACCGCACCTACCATGGGGTGCGAGTCACGCCCTAAATAGCATCACAATGTGATAAGCCGGGGTTTCAAACCCTCAGGCTATCATATACACTAACAACTCACCTCTAACCTGTCGTGGACTCGTCCGCTATGCCTTTTCCCTTCAAATTTGCCGCTTCGTGCATCGAATCTAGTCAAAACCATAGATAATACATAAATATGGGTCAAAGAAACATAACCCAATCAAAATTACTCGAAAAACGCAACAATTCACGAAGTTGGTAAAACCCGAGCCCCGAGCCCACTTCTCAAAAAATTCTAAAAATTATACCAACGGATTCCTCATCTTGCCATGAGTCCATGCATATAAAATTTATCGAAATCGGAGTTCGAATGGACTTTCAAAACCCAAAAATTCATTTTCATAATTTAGGCCCTAGTTCTTCACAAATTCTACCTAATTTCATGAATTTTGGTGTTGATTCTAGCATAAAATCATGTTTTTGAGTCAAGAAACTTACCTCCAGCGATTCCCCATTGATTTCTCTCTTCAAATCGCTCAAAAATCTCTCAAGGCGGTGTAAAAATGGTGGAAAAATAGTGGCTTTCGCGACTGAAATAACCCTCTATTATGTCTGCCCAGCTTTTCCTCTATGCGATCACAATCCCACTGATGTGATCGCATAGTACAAATCTTAAGCTTCCCAAAATTCCTTCTACATGATCGCAATCTCTTATACGCGATCGTAATACACAATTACTTAAGCCTATGTGATCGCACTCCTTCACTATGCGATCGCATAGCACGAATTTTCTGTTCCCAAACAATGCCTTACACGATCGCAACCATCACCATGCGATCGCATTTCACCAACATCTCACACTGTGCAATTACAACCTTCAGTTACGCGATCACATGGAACAATCTCGCACCCCCTCAGGAACCTTCTATGTGATCGCATGAATCCCTCTGCGATCGCATAGAGCAAATATCTTCTGCAATTTTTTTGCTGCACTATTCATGTTCAGAACTTCCCGTTAGCCATCCGAATTCACCCCGAGACCCTCGGGACCTCAACCAAATGCACAGATATGCCATATTACTTCAATCAAACTTGCTCACAACATAAAAACACCATCATAAACATCAAAATCATCGAATTCTCGCGGATTTAAGCCTAAGTTAAACTAAAACTTCTGAAACTTGCATTTGATCAAAACCTGACCTAAACACCTCCGAATGATTTGGAATTTTGCATGCATATCCAAAATCCCCTAACGGAGCTACTGCAACTCTTGGAATTTCATTCCGAGCCCCGAATCAAAATCTCACCTACCGTCCGCAATTTGCCAAAATTCAACCTTAGCCAATTCAAGCCTAAATCTACACCGGACCTCCGAATTTGATTCCGATTGCTCTCCTAAGTCATAAATCATCCCCCGAAACTAGTCGAATCATCAGAAATCCATTCCAAACTTTCTATCTTATTGGTCAACATCCGGATGACTTTTCAAAATTAACCTTCCCATAAAGAGGTTTATTGCCTCATTTCTAACCGGATTCTATCCAATTTACCCCTAATCTCCAAACACATATGCATGAACATATTAAAGTGTAATATTGAGAAAATGGGGCGGTAACTCCCGTAACGACGTGTCGGGTCATTACATGTAGGTTTCGGAAGTTTTGGTTGAAACTTAGGCTAGAATCCGCCATGATTTGATGATTTTCGTGTTTAATGATATGTTTTTATGATTGGAACAAGTTCGTATTGTGATTTGGAGTAGGTTGGTGGTTTTGGTTGAGGTCCCGGGGTCCTCGGGGGGTGTTTCCGGGGGGTCAAACGGACCATTTTGAGTCGATGAAATAGGTCACATTTGCTGTCATGAGTGTTGCAGACGATTGCTCTATACGCTCGCAATAAGGTGATGCGATCACATAGAAGGCTTGGGAGGAGGCTCAAAATTGTTCTAGGCGATTGCGGAAAGGGTTATGCGATTGCATAACTGTGGATAATTGTTTTCTCCGATCGCGAAGGGGCTATACGATTGCACAGTGGAAAGGTTAGGGGTCCCAAGGTCCTATTTTTGTTCAATGCGATCGCGGAGTTGGGAGTACGATCGCATAAGGCTGTTTTATAAAGCAATGCGATCGCAATGTGCTTTGTGCGATCGCATAAGGTAAAAATTAAAGGCAGAAAAGTTGTTCTATGCAATCGCAATAAGGGTCATGCGATCACATAGAGTATTTCATTGGGCAGACATAATCTGTATATTAATTTCATCCGCGAGGGTTTCACCATTTTTACAAAAACTCAAGCTAGGGAGCTCGGTTTTGGGTGACGTTTCGAGTGCTTTTCAGAGGCAATTGTTAGGTAATGATTTCTTACTCCCTTATGATTATTATTCACTAATCTAAACTCAAATTCTTCCTTTAATTTCAGATTTTGGGTGTAAATTGGGGTAAGTTTCTTAAAACAAACTTTGATGATTTGGAAGGGCAAACGAACTCCGATTTATATAAATTTTATATGGTTAGACTAGTGAGAGAACGAGGGTTTTGAAAACGTAAAACTATTTTGATTCTGAGCTGATGGATGGAGGGGTATTTTGGTCATTTTACCCATTTTCGCGTTGTAGCTTTAATTTTATCAGTGTAGTTAGTTACTTGCGATGTTATTTACACTATGTAATTGATTTTAATAGATTTGGGCCACTCGAAGTCAGATACTCGTTCCAAGGGAGTTATTTCTTAGCGGATTGTACCGGGATTGAGGTAAGTGACTTGTCTAACATTGTGTGGGGGATCTTGTGACGACCCGGCCCGTCGTCACAAGAATTACCACCCCCTTTATGTTGTAATTACATGTATTATGATTTTATATCAGTGTTAGAGTCTATCGGGTGAGTTAGGAGTGAATTGGATTGAAAATGAGGCATTTAGCCTTTTTGAAGGAAACTTGAATAAGGAAAGTCAACCCGGAGTTGACTATTTAGTTATAGAGCTCGGAATCGAATTTTGATGATTCGGTCAGCTCCGGGAGGTCATTTGTGAGCTCGAAGAGCGATCAGAATTGAATTTGGAGGTCCGGTGTAGAAATAGGCTTGAATTGGCTAAGGATGAATTTTGGCGAAATCCGAACGGTAGGTGAGATTTTGATCCGGGGTCGGAATGGAATTCCAACAATTGCAGTAGCTCCCTTAGGTGATTTTGGATGTGCCTGCAAAATTTCAGGTCATTCGGACGTCGTTTAGTCGGGTTTTTGATTGATTGTGTAATTCGGAATGTTTTAAGGAATTTAGGCTTGAATTCGATGTGAATTATGGGTTTTGATGTTGTTAAACGTGGTTTGAGGATTGGAACAAGTTCTAATAAGGTATTATGATGTGTTGGTGTGTTTGGATGAGGTCTCGGGGGCCTCGGGGTGTTTTCGGATGGCTAAACGGGAGAAAATGTGGAAAATTGCAGGTTTGGGATTCTGGTTCTATTGTTTTCGCTCCTGCGGAAATGGGGGCGCAGGAGCGAGTCCGCAGAAGCGGATACAGGAGCGCAGAAGCGCCGTTGATCGCGGAAGCGGAGTTTCATCCGCAGGAGCGGCACCGCTGGTGCGGAATGTGAGCCGCAGAAGCGGAATTGGCCTGCTAGGCCTGGAAACGCAGAAGCGACCCTCTGGTCGCGGATACGGGCTCGCAGGAGCGGACTCCTGTCCGCAGAAGCGGGAAGGACCGCGGAGGCGGAGGGTATTCCGCAGAAGCGGTTCCGCAGGGGCGGAAAATGGCCCGCAGAAGCGAAAATCGCAGTGAGTTAATTGTATCAGAAGTTAGAAAATTTCAGAAACATTTCACACATTTGGGTCTCGGCTTAAGGAGGCGATTTGGGCGATTTTGGAGAGAAACTCAAGAGAAATCATCAGGTAATCAACTATGGGATTATACTATGATTAGTATTGATAATATTATGCAATTATGTCATGAAAATAGAGGAATTTGGGGTGATTAATGGAAGATTTAACCCTAGGCTTGAACTTTAGAAAATCAAGGTTTTGAGTGGGCAAATGGAGTCCGATTTTGGTAAATTTTATACGCCTAGACTCGTATTGAGACGAGGGTTCCGAATATGTAACTTTTATAATTTTTTGAGAAACGCACCAAAAGTCGGGTTTTGACAACTTGTGGGTTTTGATATAATTTGTGTTATTTCGAATGAATTACGTGAAATTAGCATATATTGATACATTCTCTATGATTTTGAGTAGATTTGGCACCCGAGGAGATTGATTTGCGAGGCAAACGCAAGGCGGATTGAAGCTCCTACCGGTTCGAGGTGAATGGTGGTAGTAAACAATGTACTGAGGGTTTGAAACCCCGTACTAGCACTTCACAGTGCTATGTGGAGATGAGACACACGTCTTGAGACGAGTGTGGTGACATTGTGATTGGGGACTTGGACTTGGTCCTTCCCGGCTAATAGAATACTGTGTTTTATGACTGTTAATGAGATTATAACTGTGGAATAGGGCTAATAGCCATGTTTGGGGCCTTGTGCCGATCTGTAGAGCATTAGGGAACCTATAGAGCTAGGTGACCCGTATATCGTGTTGGAAACATTCACTCAGCCGTAGCTCTAGCTGTATAGCATAGCATGAGCTAGTACTAGATGTGTACTTTGAGATAGACTACCTAGGGTGGGATTCCCTGTGCTAGCTGAGTGGACCTGAGAGGCCAAGTCTATACTATATGAGATAGGGTCGAGGACCCACTATGAGATATTATATTGGGCCCGAGAGGCCAAGTCTATACTGACTGGGATAGGGTCGAGGACCCATTGTGAGGTATTATATATATATATATATATACCTATATTGGATCGGACTACACGCCGCAGTAATATACATGTAATATACATGTGGGACGGGCTGCACGCCGCAGTATTATTGCGCTTGGGCTGTAGGAGCCCCTTCGGAGTCTGAGTCTGCACACATTCTCAGTGAGCACTGGTGTATATTATGGGATCGGGCTGCGCGCCGCAGCAGTATAAATAGAGATATATACATATATATATTGGATCGGACTGCACGCCGCAGTAATATTTGTGTGGATCGTGCTGCACGCCGCAGTATTATAGTGCTTGGGCCTAGGGAGCCCCTCCGAAGTCCGTATACACCCCCAGTGAGCGCCGTCGACGTTAAATGGAGCGGGCTGCGCGCCGCAGCGGTATATGTATTGGAGCGGACTGCGCGCCGCAGCATTATACTTATTCATATTCATATATATCTACTTAAATACTTATACATTATAGACATAGGTATGCGTATTTATATATTGAGATGGCCGTACACCGTAGGGGTACGAGTGAGGGTTGGATCAGTGTAGAATCTTGTAGAGATAAATGTGGATTGGAGATTAGAGTACTACCATAGTGATGACGTACCTGCGAGGGTTGCCTTAGAACTGCTAAGTGATAGCACAGGAGTTCTTACTTTCAGTTATTATTTATTATTGTTACTCACTGAGTTGAAATATACTCACCCCACTCCCCTGCACTTTTTGTGCAGATTCACAAGTACCCGAGAGCGGTTGAGTTGTTGTTGCTGCCTACACACATCTACTTCTTGCGGAGACTACGAGGTAGCTGCCAGCGTCCGTAGAGCCTGTTTTCTCCTTCATTATCATCTTGTTGATTTCCTATTTGCCTAGACTTGTTTGTATTAGGATGCTATTCTGTAGAGGCTCAGTCTCGTGACACCACGATATGGTTGGGACCGTATTTTGTATGTTTTATATTTCGGTTATCACCTGATATGATCATTTACGGTTTAAGTTTAATTTGATTAATAACTGGCTGGTTTAAGGGGTAATATGGTCGGGCTTGCCTATCATTGGTTTGGGCGCCATCACGACCAGGGTTAGGAAAAGTTTCAATTCTTGGAATTCTTGTCGTGCGATTACTTTTGACTTGATCTCAACTTTGACATTCTATTCTCTCGCCGATGGCGAGAACTCGATCATCCGGACGTGGAGGACGACCACCACTACCACCGGCTAGAGGCCGTGGACGCGGCCGTGGTCGTGGCGGAGTTAGGGCAGCGCGAGGCAGTGCCAGCTGACCCACAACCTCCAGTTGCAGAGGTGCCAGCAGCACCAGATCAGGCACCAGCTGTGCCCATTGTCATTCCGGGTCTACAGAAGACCCTGGCTCAGATACTAGCAGTCTGCACTGGCCTAGCACTGGCGGTTTCAGTTACTACTATAGCAGCTGCATCAGGGATCGCGGGTGGTCATCAGACCCCTATAGTACGCACTCCAAAGCCAGCAGTGCAGGGCATACAGTCACCAGAGGCTCCTCCAGTTCAGCCTGTGGTTCCGGTTCAGCCAGCAGATCAGGTTCAGGGGGACAGGGTCCCAGCTATGACGGACGATGAGCAGCGTCGTCTCGAGAGGTTCACTAGACTATCTCCTTCAGTGTTCACTGGTACTCCGGGCGAGGATGCCCAAGGTTTTCTAGACAAATGCCGTCGGATGCTTCGTACGGCAGGGATCTTAGAGTCTAGTGGGGTATCTTTCACTACATTTCAGTTTTAGGGGCCAGCCTTCGCTTGGTGGGAGGCTTATGAGCGCCGCAGGCCGGCAGGGGAAGCACCACTATCATGGCCGGAGTTCTCCACTATGTTCTTGGAGAAATGGGTGCCTCGATCTCGGAGAGAGGAGATGCGTAGGCAGTTTGAGGGTCTCCGTCGGGGGACATGTCAGTGTCAGAGTATGAGATCAGGTTTACAGAGTTGTCCAGATATGCACCGTGGTTGGTTCATTCCGACAGAGAGAGGATCGGGCACTTTGTGGACGGCCTCATTTATCCCATTCGTATTCGATGACTCGGGAAAGTGTTTTGAGTCGTACATTTGAGGATGCTGGTGGATATTGCTCGCGACATAGAGACGGATCGTCGCAGAGAGCGGGACGAGAGGGAGCCCGAGAGGCCTCGAGGAGCGGCTAGTTCCGGTGGCACCTCGCACCGCTGCCAGCGTCCGCAGAGCCGAGGTCGCTCTTTCGGATCTTCGCGGTCGAGTCGCTCGCATCGTCGCGGATGGTTTTCCGGGCAGGGTTATCGTGGTTCGCACCGCAGCCGCCCATCTCTCGGTGCCATGCCGGCTCATTCGGCTAGGGGCGAGGGTCGGACGGCTAGGGGTCGCTCTCGAGGGGAGGCCGATCAAGGCGGACATGCTGGATGCTATGCTTTTCAGGGGCCGATCCGAGGTCGTTGCTTCGACGTTGTCATTACGGTATTATTTCGGTCCGCCACGCAGATGCCTCGGTATTGTTTGATCCCGGTTCTACTTATTCTTATGTGTCTACATATTTTGCTCCTTATTTGGGCACGACCCGAGGGAGTCTTGAGCTGCCAGTGTGCATGTATCTACCCCGGTAGGGGATACTATTATTGTGGACCACGTATACCGGTCATGTTTGGTCACTATAGGAGGTCCGGAGACTCGAGTAGACCTGTTGCTTCTCAGCATGATTGATGTTGATGTTATATTGGGCATGGACTGGCTATCTCCATGTCATGCTATTCTGGACTGTCATGCTAAGACGATCACTTTGGCTATGCCGGGCATTCAGAGGATCGAGTGGCGAGGCACGACTGAGTATGTACCTAGCAGGGTAATATCTTTCCTCAAGGCCCAACGAATGGTTGGGAAGGGATGTCTCTCTTATTTAGCATTTGTGCGGGTCGAGGCCTAGACTCCCAGTATTGATTCTGTTCCTATTGTGCGAGACTTTCCTGATGTGTTTCCCTCAGACCTGCCGGGCATGCCGCCGGACAGGGATATTGATTTTGGGATCGATTTGGTGCCAGGCACTCAGCCTATTTCTATTCCTCCGTATCGGATGGCACCAGCTGAGTTGAAGGAATTGAAGGAGCAACTCTAGGAACTCCTAGATAAGGGGTTCATTCGGCCGAGTGTGTCGCCGTGGGGTGCACCGGTCTTGTTTGTTAAGAAGAAGGATGGATCTATGAGAATGTGTATTGACTACAGGCAGCTAAACAAAGTAACAGTGAAGAATAAGTATCCTCTGCCCCGTATTGATGATTTATTTGATCAGCTCCAGGGAGCTAGGGTATTCTCGAAGATTGATCTTCGTTCAGGCTACCACCAGCTGAACATTAGAGAGTCCGACATTATGAAGACTGCATTCAGGACCGGATATGGTCACTATGAGTTCCTTGTGATGTCTTTTGGGCTGACCAATGCCCCAGCAGCATTTATGCATCTGATGAACAGTGTGTTCAGGCCGTATCTTGATTCATTTGTGATTATATTCATTGACGACATTCTAGTCTACTCTCGTAGCCGGGAGGAGCATGCTCGACACTTGAGTATTGTGTTGCAGAGGTTGAGAGAGGAGAAGCTGTATGCCAAGTTCTCCAAATGTGAGTTCTGGCTTGAGTCCGTGGCATTCTTAGGGCACGTGGTGTCCTGCGATGGTATTCAGGTAGATCCGAGGAAGGTCGAGGCAGTGCAGAGTTGGCCCAGACCGACCTCAGTTAGTTACTGAGATCCGTAGTTTTCTGGAATTGGCAGGGTATTATCGCCGATTCGTTCAGGGATTCTCTTCTATTGCTTCACCCTTGACTAGATTGACTCAGAAGGGTGTTCCTTTCTTATGGTCCGAGGAGTGCGAGGAGAGCTTTCAGAAGCTCAAGACAGCACTGACCACAGCACCAGTTTTGATTCTGCCGACAGCTTCAGATCCTTATACTGTATATTGTGATGCCCCGGGAGTTGGCATTGGTTGTGTGTTGATGCAGGAGGGTAGGGTCATTGCTTATGCTTCTCGTCAGTTGAAGCCCCACGAGAAGAACTACCATGTTCATGATTTGGAGCTAGCATCCATAGTTCATGCTTTGAAGATTTGGAGGCATTACCTGTATGGTGTCTCCTGTGAGGTGTTCACGAATCATCGCAGCCTTCAGCACTTATTAAGACAGAAGGACCTTAATTTGAGACAGCGGAGGTGGTTGGAGTTACTTAAGGATTATGATATTACTATTTTGTATCACCCGAGGAAGGCCAATGTGGTGGCCGATGCTTTGAGTCGGAAGGCGGTTAGTATGGGCAGCCTAGCTTTCATCCCAGTTGGGGAGAGGCCATTTGCTTATGATGTCCAGGCCCTAGCCAATCGGCTAGTGAGATTAGATATTTCGGAGCCGAGTCGAGTGTTGGCTTGTGTTGTCTCTCGATCTTCCTTATATGATTGCATCAGGGAGCGACAGTATGATGACCCACATTTGCTTGTCCTTAAGGACAGAGTGCAGCATAATAATGCTAGAGATGTGACTATCGACAGTGATGGTGTTCTGAGGATGCAGAGCCGTATATGCGTGCCCAATGTTGATGGTTTGCGGGAGTTGATACTTGAGGAGGCACACAGTTCGTGGTACTCTATTCACCCAGGTGCCGCAAAGATGAACCAAGACTTGAGACAGCACTACTGGTGGAGGAGAATGAAGATGGATATTGTTAGGCATGTAGCTAAGTGCCTCAATTGCCAGCAGGTCAAGTATGAGCATCAGAGACCGGGCGGTGTTCTTCAGCGTATGGTTATTCCCGAGTGGAAATGAGAGAGGATCACCATGGATTTTGTTACCGGACTCCCTCGGACAGCGAGGAAGTTTGATTCTATATGGGTGATTGTTGATCGGCCGACTAAGTCCGCACATTTCATCCCGGTTAGTACTACTTACTCATCGGAACGGTTGGCAGCGATCTTTATCCGGGAGATTGTCAGGTTGCATGGGGTCCCAGTGTCTATTATATCTGACCGAGGCACTCAGTTCACTTCTCAGTTTTAGAGAGCATTTCAGCGAGAGATGGGTACGCGGGTTGAGTTGAGCACCGCATTTCACCCCCAGACAGACGGGCAGTCGGAGCGCACTATTCAGATCCCGGAGGATATGTTGCGGGCGTGTGTGATTGACTTTGGTGGTTCATGGGATGAGTTCTTGCCACTTGCTGAGTTTGCCTACAACAACAGTTACCAGTCGAGTATTCAGATGGCCCCGTACGAGGCATTGTATGGCAGACGGTGTAGATCTCCCGTCGGATGGTTTGAGCCCGGTGAGGATAGATTGATAGGGACTGAGTTAGTTCAGGATGCTCTGGATAGAGCGAAGTTGATCCAGGAGAGGCTTCGCACAACACAATCTTGCTAGAAGAGTTATGCGGACCGTAGAGTTTGAGAGTTGTCTTTCATGGTTGGTGATAAAGTATTGTTGAAGGTTTCACCCATGAAGGGTGTCATGAGGTTCGGGAAGAAAGGGAAGCTGAGTCCCAGGTACATTGGTCCTTTTGAGATACTCAGGAGGGTTGGAGATGTGGCATATGAGTTGGCCTTGCCACCCAGCTTATCCGGCATTCATCCAGTATTCCATGTGTCTATGCTCCGAAAGTATATCGGGGATCCGTCTCATGTATTAGACTTCAGTACCATTCAGCTTGATGGTGATCTATCATATGATGTGGAGCCTATTGCTATCTTGGGTCGCCAGGTAAGAAAATTGAGGACGAGGGAGATTGTATCAGTTAAGGTTCAATGGAAAGGTCGACCCATGGAGGAGGCCACTTGGGAAATCGAGCGGGAGATGCGGAGCAGATATCCTCACTTGTTTGAGACTTCAGGTATGTTTCTTGACCCGCTCGAGGACGAGCGTTTGCTTAAGAGGGGGAGAATGTGACGACCCGGCCCGTCGTCACGGGAATTACCACCCCCTTTATATTGTAATTACATGTATTATGATTTTATATCAGTGTTAGAGTCTATCGGGTGAGTTAGGAGTGAACTGGATTAAAAATGAGGCATTTAGCCTTTTTGAAGGAAACTTGAATAAGGAAAGTCAACCCGGAGTTGACTATTTAGTTATAGAGCTCGGAATCGAATTTTGATGATTCGGTCAGCTCCGGGAGGTCATTTGTGAGCTAGGAGAGCGATCGGAATTGAATTTGGAGGTCCGGTGTAGAAATAGGCTTGAATTGGCTAAGGTTGAATTTTGGCGAAATCCGAACGGTAGGTGAGATTTTGATCCAGGGGTCGGAACGGAATTCCGACAGTTGTAGTAGCTCCGTTAGGTGATTTTGGATGTGCCTGCAAAATTTCAGGTCATTCGGGCGTTGTTTAGTTGGGGTTTTGATTGATTGTGTAATTCGGAATGTTTTAAGGAATTTAGGCTTGAATTCGATGTGAATTATGGGTTTTGATGTTGTTAGACGTTGTTTAAGGACTGGAACAAGTTCGAATAAGGTATTATGATGTGTTGGTGTGTTTGGATGAGGTCCCGGGGACCTCGGGGTGTTTTCGGATGGCTAAACGGGAGAAAATGTGGAAAATTGCAGGTTTGGGATTCTGGTTCTGTTGTTTTCGCTCCTGCGGAAATGGGGGCACAGGAGCGAGTTTGGAGAAAGTTCGTATAGTGTTATGGAGTATGTTTGTGGTTTTGGTTGAGGTCCCGGGAGCCTCGGGATGTGTTCGGAAGGTTAAACAGAAAGATTTAGAGTTTGGGAGCTGCTGTCATAAATTGCAGCAGCATTTTCGCTCCTGCGGATTGGGGACCGCAAAAGCGGAATCACAGGAGCGGAATTATCATCGCAGATGCGAAAGGGGCTTGGCCAGGTGGTTCCGCAGAAGCGGATGATGCATCGCAGAAGCAAATTTCAGAAACATTTCACACATTTGGGTCTCGGCTTAAGGAGGCGATTTGGGCAATTTGGGCGATTTTTGAGAGAAACTCAAGGGAAATCATCAGGTAATCAACTATGGGCTTATACTATGATTAGTATTGATAATATTATGCAATTATATCATGAATGTCACACCTCCTTTTTACGCACCCGCGAGAGCGCGAGGGAGTTTTTCCAATTAAAGGACAATCGAGACGGGATCCCTTTTATTAAATTCAGAGTCGCCACTTGGGAAAGTAATGGTGTCCCAAGTCATCGGTTTGATCCCGAACCGAGGAAATTATGACTTTGTAATATAGCCTGCGAAACTAAAAAACCGGATAAGGAACTCTGTTAACCCGGGAGAAGGTGTTAGGCACTCCCGGATTCCGTGGTTTTAGCACGGTCGCTCAACTGTACTTTTGCTTTTATCTGATTTCTCTATACATTTTTACTGTGCATTTTACTGCTCCGCTTTTGTTTCTTAGAAGAATTGCGACGTCACGAAAACACATTTCGAGCCGCATCGCAACCAGTACGCCTGCGACTTTAGTGTATTTCAGTTCCGCCGAGAGGAAGATTTGGGTCACATAAATGCGCACCCGTATTCAAGAAAGTAATTTACTTATAAATCGCACCTAAAGAGTCTAACGTCTTTATTAACTTTGGGAAAGGACCGCGAAATTCACTAAACGGTCCTTCCAAGTCTAAGTCTTTTTATAACGGCTAATTTGAGGGCCCCGCAATTGTGTATTTGCGTTTGGCGAGGCTCGTCTCATTATTATTAAGGTCATACCTAACAAATACTATATTCTCTACTTGTTTTGTCTCTAATAACAAAGAGAAATGTTAATTGTTTATCATTACCTACTAGTTTTATATTTTTAGGGCCACGAACTTATAAGAATCCGGGATTTAGTTCATATCGGACTTGACTACTACCCGTGGTCCAATTTAGATCTAGTTGAAGCACAAACTTGACCATTTTGTGTAAGTGTTAGGCTCAATGGCCCAGAATGGTTTACTATAGGTATTATGTAACTAGGCCCATATACTTGCTGCATTCGGGTCATTCAATAGAGCCTTGACTCAAAATTAACCGATAGAAGACAAATTTCTTTTTACTTCACTCTCAAGTTACTTGAATTTCAATTTGTATTCAAATTAGTTAAGCTAATTAGTTACCAGAAAATTTGTTTTTATTTTTGTTTAAGAAAAGAATTTTGAACATGCTTCTGATTTTAATCTAATCTACTTGCATATTATTGATAATCAATTTTCACGTTAATGGTCTAGATCCTAGTAGATATACACGAACCAAAGTATGCTGATAATCTAGTAGCAACGAAGTAATATATCAATTGTCCAGATTCCCTTTTTTAAACAAACTATTGATAAAACGGGATTTACATACTTATCTTTACAATTAACTACTTGAACATTGAACACGATACTACTAATTCATAACTCTCGATCAAGCTACCATCATCATGCCTCTATTTACTTTCACACTGATTGTTAGTTATCATGCACTCTTAACCTGAACAAATTAACACCACTAACATAATTTGAATTTTTGTTTAACATGTATTTCACTGATTCATATACCCATTACAGAGTATGTTTCCAGTAGACCACTTCTACTGTGATAGATTATGGAAATATAAAGTTCACATAGTTACAATCCATACAGTCTATTACATGTTCAAGTTCTCCTTAATGAGTATACATGTATCTAACTAAATTTCGATATGGATTAGAATGACATGACAATCAATAAGCTAAGCTTTATTTCTTCAATTCACGTTTACAGCTTCAGGCAGTAGTGAAATACCTGGAAATCAACAAAGTAAGAGAATGGAGATCAGTTAAGCCGATGAAGCCAAGTAACAGCAGACCAACAGCAACAACCAACAGCAACAACCAACCAATCACTCAGCAACCAACCAGTAACCACTCAGCAAACCAAGCAGTGGTAGTCCAAAACTCAGCACGCAAAAACAACAGCCCAAAACAGACCCAAACCAGTAATCTAAAACACAATACTCAACAAATACGCCACAGTCAACTTCAGCAAACCAGTGGCCAAGGACTTCAATCAAACAGTGACAAATAGCTTTAGCCAAACAGAACAAACGACCCCAGAATCTATGTAAAGAAATCTCTGTGAACTTAAAACCAGTCCAATGAAACAGTGATCAAGGGTCCAATGGCAAAGCAAGAAGAATCCAAACTCCCACTGTCTAATTTCTAAGGTTTCTGTATGTGTGAATGGCTATATGTTTTTCAATTATCTTCAAAACAATCCCTATCACTCTGTATGTCTCCTCTCTCTCCAGATATCCATCCCAGACCCCCTATACTTATAGTCAAACCCTTTAACCCTGGATGGCCAGAAGACTAAACTAAGGCCCTGCCCATCCCCTGTCTGCCTTTTTTTTTTCCACTCGAATTTGTCTGAGTGTGGGTTTTTTCTTTAACTAAACTGCTGGTCTGCAATATACTAGTGGGGATACCCTGCTATGGCAGGTTCCACTAGCCCTTTTATGGGCAAAGTACTTTAAAAATCCAAATATGCTAATACTAATTTAATTACTATCAGCTATATCCCAAGTGTCCTTAGTTCGAAATTATACCATTACTCACAGCTTCCGATCCTAACAATGGCTCGGATGTAACATAGACAGTCCTAGTGATATTTCTATCAACATGCTAACAGTTGATCCTACGACGAAATTTGTTTGATTAACTACGACTTGTACAATCGATAATGAATAATCGATATAGGCAGTGATGCAAATAATTTTGGGTCAAAAGGTGAGAAATACCAGACTAATTATTCGACGATTCCAATCGCAGCGAATACGCGTTCGACAGCATACACAGTCAAATAAGCAACACAGAATCAGAATTGCCCAATACAAAAAGGGTCTTTTGAGAAGAGATGAAAACAGAAAATTGCAATAACGGCTAGAACACAACGAACATCAACACAAATAAAACAAGTATAAGAATAAATCAAAGAAGAAAGGACAGAAGAAAATACCTCGAACCGTAAAAACGAGAGTCAAGACACTTTCTGGGTCTTTCGGACTTGGACTTGCATTTTTGAGGCTACTGGACCTTAATTGAGATGTTTTCAACAATGAAAACATCCCAATTAAGGTCTATTAGACCTTAATTAAGAAGCAATGCGACATATAGGGTTCATGGCCGAAATTTGGGGCTCGATTGATTCCGGTCATATTCGAGCCAGACCAACCTTGGTGGGGTCATGGGGGAGGTCCGGGGGTGCTAGGGTAGGAGTTTGGGGTGGTTTGGCGTTAGTTCGAGTTTGACTCGAATCTTCAAATGAAGATTCGAGGAGTTCCGGAGTGATTCGAGGTAAATGGTTCGCGGATTCGTGTAAAGGAGGTTCATGGGGAACTATGGTGTTGATTGGGCGGCCATTGGCGTCGTTGCCGCCGGCTTAAAGGTGGTGGGGTGTGGTGGCGGCTAGGGTTCCTTATCTCTCTCAGAGATGAGGCTTTGAGAGATGAAGGGGATGAAATGAAGGAGAAAAACGGGTTTGGGGGGTGTTTTGGTATATTGAAAGGTGATGGGTTAATCTGGACCGTTGGATTATTACATCCAACGGCTCAGATTAAAAGTATTACGGGGCGGGCCAGAGATGGATTTTGGGTAGGGATTCGGGTGACTATATGGCCTTGATGTTAACGTTTAATCTGGGCCGTTGGATTGTACCGACCGACGGCTCAGATTAAAAGGAAGAAAATAACGGATGGGTAATGGGCATTTGTATTGGGCTTTGTTATATTGGACTGGGTTTTGGCCCAATCCGATTTCCATGTCCCACAACTAGCCTCCATGTTGTATTATATGTATATGTATATATATATATATAAATATATATGTATATGTATATATTAACCTATAACACAATAAAAAATTTTTTTTTACTACAATTAACCTACATAACTAAATACCAAATCACACAATTATATATTAAATGACACAAAGGCAATAAACACGATTTTTTAAAAAAAATTTCTCTTTAAGAAACTGAACATGGTTTAGTTAATTCCTAAATGCGCGCGCGACACATATTTTTGTATTTTTTTATTAATTTTAAACAAATACATGCGCCGAGAAATATGAACAATAAGCAAAATAACGACAAACAAAAGGAAATCCACTAAATCATACACAACACGAAGCTATTTTATTTTTTGCATTTTTGGGAGTAATTCTCATACAGGGCAAAAATCACGTGCTCATAGCTGCCCCTCTTTGCGCGTAAACACGAAGAGTTTTTGTGCAAAGATAAGTGAGCGGATACGAGCGATTTTTGCCCATTTGAGCACTCCGTACGAAGCATTTTTTGAAAAGTTTGACCGAACCTTTGCTTCAGAAGGTCTCCTACATATCCCGGGCTAAAAGGAATCAGGTCAATGTAGTTCGGGAAGCTTTGGTGGCTAGGACTACCGTGATTGTTGCGATCTTGCTGTTACTGCTGTTACTGCTGTTACTGTTGTTGCCAATGCTTAACTGATCCCCTTATTACACCGCGCTAAGCAAAAATAAAAAGCTAGATTACGTTGCAGTACTACAAGTTCTTGTCTATCCTTTTTAACTTGATCTTGCCATGTTCCTTGCCATCCTGCTGACTTGATGTTCCTTCTGATGCTTCTTCTCTTCTGCCAATTGTTATTTCGGCCTATCTTGATCGTCGAACCCCGACCATTGTTTCCTTCTTTGTGATCTTCGAACTATTCTCCTTTGCAATCTGAATCTATCTTTTCTGATCCTTGTTGCCTCCCTCTGCTTACGAACTTGGACTCATACCGGAGATTTCTGTTACATTCAACCGCTTTCCTCAACCAAATTAAAATAGATCGCCACTCCATTCTCCAGGCGGGCTCCCTGACTTCAACTACTACTTCAAAATAAAATCGCCACTCCATTCTCCAGGCGGGCTCCCCGACTTCAATTACTACTTCAAAATAAAATCGCCACTCCATTCTCCAGGCGGGCTCCCTGTGAAGTATTTTGGAAAAGTTTTGACCGAACCTTGCTTCAAAGGTCTCCTACATATCCCTGGCTAAAAGGGAATCAGGTCAATGTAGTTCGGGAAGTTCTGGTAGCTGGGACTACCATGACTGTTGCGATCTCGCTGTTACTGCTGTTGCCGCTGTTACTGCTGTTACCACTGCTTAGCTGATTTCCTTGTTACACCGCACTAAGCAACAAAAACAAGAAGCTAGACTAAGTTACAGTACTACAAGTTCTTATCTATCCTTTTCAACTTGATCTTGTCGCGCTCCTTGCCATCCTGTCTGACTTGGCGTTCCTTCCGATGCTTCTTCTCTTCTTACGAATTTGGATTCATGCCGGAGATTTCTGTTACATTCTGCCGCTTTCCTCTACCAAATTAAAATAGATCGCCACTCCATTCTCCAGGCGGGCTCCCCGACTTCAACTACTACTTCGAAATAAAATCGCCACTCCATTCTCCAGGCGGGCTCCCTGACTTCACTTACTACTTCAAAATAAAATCGCCACTCCATTCTCCAGGCGGGCTCCCTAACTTCAATTACTAACTAACTCCGTCCCATCCACGTCGCCTTCCTTTGCTTTCTGTACCATTTCTTCTTCCTACATCGCCTATTGGGCCACCTTTTCTTCCGAATTATCTTTTCTTGGAATTGCTTTCCCCTGGGTAGTATTACTTTTCTTTTGGGGATATCTTTTGAACTGTTTACTCACCCGCTGGGGATGATGCCGCTGAGGAAGTATTCTTTATTTCCTTCAACCCTCATTCTCTCTCGGACTCGCCGGGGTTGAAATGTTATGGACCGGGGATTATCCTGGCGGGGGACCCCTTTTCCTCTTCCTTCTTCCCATACCTCCTTTGGGACTCACGCTTTTGCTTCCTTGAACAAATTATGGGATATAATACTGCTGGGGGAATCTCGAAGCCATTGTTTCATTTTTCCAACAATTGCTGGGGATGATACCAGGCTCAAAGATCACCCCATCGTGTTGTCTGGCCTTTCTCAAAACTATTCTGCTCGGAGCTGGTATTTCCCGAAATCTTGTGTTGCTTTCTACCCTTATCCACCGGGTCTTTGCTTTCAAGAAAATTTTCGCAACAGGAGAAAATTTTCTGCCCCAGTTTGATAAACTTCTGGATGGTATGCTTTTCTGCCAACGAACCCTCTTTTCCTGCTTTTAAATCAAAGAAAAATTGTTAGTTTCAAAACGCGGTGAGTGGTCGTGCCACTCTTGTTGGGGCCATTCTCTTTCAGCTGCTTGGCCTCTCTCGAACTTTGGGGACGACGTTGACGCTTGCTGGGGACGATGTTCTTTCCACGAACGGTTTCTCATCTTTCCTTTTATTCCAATCTTTGGTTTGATCCGGCTCTTTTTAGCCGATGATCTGTTGCGTGAAATCATCTTTCGGACGTGCCACATGTGTCCATCATACTCCGTAATTCCTGCGAACCTTCCAATCCCCCTGTCGTCCCAATCTTACTATCGGCACGACTTCTGCCTTATTGCCTCGTTCCACGCCTATTCATTTTCGTTATACTGCGCTTTGGGAGACTTGGTAGTAAGCTTTGAAAAATCAATTTTCGAAAATGAAAGAAAAGAAAAGAATGTCGACCGCAAATGACAAAAGAAAAGGAAAACCTTTCTGAACTCAAAAATAGGAAAACTTATCTGAATGTGTGACTTGATCCAATGGTTATGCCGCGCCTTTAAGATTAAACTACCCAGTCTATTCATGTCAATCACTTTCTGATGCCGCGTTCTGCTAGAGGTAAACGGATGTCCAAACCTTGTCTCATGCAGACACCTTGTAACCATCTCGCCCTGTCACCTCACAGTGCCCTTCAAAGGGTTTTCACTAATGAGACTCTCTCATTTCTCTCTATCTCCCGTCGCCTTAAGGTGCCCGTAAAGGTTTTCACCGTAAGACTCTCTCATTTTATTTCTCTCAACTTTCTTCGCCTTAAGGTGCCCGTGAGGGTTTTCACCGTTAAGACTCTCTCATTTACGCTTTCTTTCCCTGCGGTGGGGTATCACCCATGAGATTCCCTCTAGAGCGTTATCCCCTTTCGGCTTGTGCATCCTGGATTCAATCGAGGGTCGGGATGTCACTTTTGGCTTTCATTCACATGACTTGGCATTTCTCAAATACTGATCGAGAGGTCTTTTTGGTTCTTAATGTGGTTTCTGCGCGTGAGGCTAAAGAAAAGGGGTTTAACCTCAACGGTTAGCTTATTACAACTTTCGGAATCCCCACCATTTTTCAAATGAAACAATGACTTCTGCCCCAGTTTTGTGGTTTGGGGAACTTTTGAGTTTTATTTTATTATGACCGAGCCGTGTAGCGCCTACGTATCCTTCTTGAGGAATCAGGTCGAACGTAGTTCACTTTTTCTTGTGTTTTTTCTTTGTTTCTTTTTCTATTTTGTTACACATCTTCCTTGGTGATTCCGAAAGAGGGTATATGAAAGAATAATTGAGGCTCAAAGGGGAAAACAAAGGTTAAAGTGTTTGGGTAGTAGAAAAATTGCCTCTGTCATTTCATTCTCCGAAAAATGCCAAATACACACAAACGAAACCAAACGTCGACAAATGCATTAAAGAATTACACATAATATCTCTTGACTGCATCAGAATTGATAGCCATATCGGTGCATCTTCCCTCAACATCCGTCAGACATAGAGCGCCGTTGGATAATACTCTAGTCACCACCAATGGTCCCTGCCAATTTGGAGCGAACTTGCCTTTCGCCTCGGCCTGATGTGGTAGAACTCTCTTCAGCACATGCTGTCCCACTTCAAATCTCCTGGGACGTACCTTCTTGTTATATGCTCTCGCCATTCTCTTTTGATACAATTGGTCGTGACATACCGCTGTCAATCTCTTTTCGTCGATCAAGCTCAATTGCTCTAATCGGGTTTTGACCCACTCGTCATCATCAATCTCAGCTTCAGCGATAATTCGGAGGGATGGGATTTCAACTTCTGCTGGTATTACTGCTTCAGTCCCGTACACCAACAGGTAAGGAGTTTCATCTACCGAAGTCCAGACGGTAGTGCGATAACCCAATAGTGCGAATGGTAACTTTTCATGCCATTGCCTAGACCCTTCTACCATCTTCCTCAATATCTTCTTTATATTCTTATTTGCCGCCTCAACCGCACCATTTGCTTTGGGACGATATGGTGTGGAATTTCGGTGTGTAATCTTGAACTGTTGACATACCTCTTTCATCAATCCACTGTTAAGATTGGCACCGTTATCCGTGATGATTATCTTTGGAATTCCAAACCTGCAGATGATGTGGGAGTGTACGAAGTCCACCACCGCCTTCTTGGTCACCGATTTGAATGTTTTGGCCTCTACCCACTTGGTAAAATAATCGATCGTCACCAGGATGAACCTATGACCATTGGAAGCCGCAGGCTCTATAGGTCCAATAACATCCATGCCCCATGCAACAAACGGCCATGGTGCTGACATTGTGTGCAATTCAGTTGGTGGAGAATGAATCAAGTCTCCGTGTATCTGACACCGATGGCATCTTCGCACGAAACTTATACAATCACGCTCCATCGTGAGCCAGTAATATCCTGCTCGAAGAATCTTCTTCGCCAATACGTATCCGCTCATGTGTGGTCCACAAACTCCCGAGTGTATATCTGTCATCACTGTTGTGGCTTGACCTGCATCTATACATCTCAACAATCCCAAATCTGGGGTTCTTTTGTACAGCACCCCTCCACTAAGGAAAAATCCGTTCGCCAATCGCCGAATAGCTCTCTTTTGATCTCCAGTTGCCTGCTCTGGGTATATTCCTAACCCGAGGTACTCTTTGACATCATGAAACCATGGCTCACCATCCATCTCTTCTTCTATCACATTACAATAAGCATGTTGATTCCGGACCTGGATATGTAACGGATCGACACGAACCTTGTCCGGGTGATGTAGCATCGACGCTAAAGTAGCCAACGCGTCGGCAACCTCATTATGCATCCTTGGGATGTGCTTGAATTCTACCGATCGAAAGCGTTTGGTCAAATCATGCAAACACTGACGATATGGGATAAGCTTTAGATCTCTGTTTTCCCAGTCTCCCTGAATCTGATGTACCAGAAGGTCCGAGTCCCCCAAGACCAAGACGTCCTGCACATCCATGTCCACCGCTAATCGCAACCCCAAGATACATGCCTCGTATTCAGCCATATTATTGGTACAATGAAAACGCAGTTGAGCAATAACAGGATAATGATGTCCTGTTTCAGATATGAGCACAACCCCTACTCCGACTCCTTTTGCGTTCGCCGCTCCGTCGAAGAAGAGCTTCCACCCTGGATCCTTGGTTAGTTCTAACCCCTCAATTTGCAATACTTCTTCGTCCGGAAAATACGTCCTCAAAGGTTCGTATTCGTCATCAACAGGATTTTCAGCTAAGTGATCGGCCAGGGCTTGAGCTTTCATAGCCGTCCTTGTTACGTATATGATGTCGAACTCCGTAAGTAATATTTGCCACTTTGCTAACCTCCCTGTAGGCATAGGTTTCTGGAAAATATACTTCAACGGATCCAAACGCGAAATGAGGTAAGTGGTGTAAGAAGACAAATAGTGTTTCAGCTTTTGGGCTACCCATGTCAAAGCACAGCATGTCTTTTCCAAATGGGTGTATTTAACCTCGTGGACCGTGAATTTCTTACTGAGGTAGTAAATGGCCCGTTCCTTCCTGCCAGTAAGATCATGCTGCCCCAGCACGCAGCCGAACGAATTCTCCAAAACCGTCAGATAAAGAATCAGGGGTCTGCCCGGTTCAGGCGGAACTAGTACGGGTGGGTTTGACAGATACCCTTTGATTTGGTCAAACGCTTCCTGACATTCCGTCGTCCATTCTATCGCAGCGTCTTTCTTCAATAGACGGAATATGGGTTCACAGGTTGCCGTAAGCTGGGCAATAAACCTACTGATGTAATTCAACCTTCCCAACAGACTCATTACCTCTGTTTTATTCTTCGGCGGGGGTAGCTCCTGAATGGACTTGATTTTGGATGGGTCCAACTCAATGCCCCGTCGGCTGACGATGAATCCTAGCAACTTTCCCGATGGAACTCCGAATGCGCATTTGGCCGGATTGAGCTTGATGTCGTATCTTCGAAGTCTTTGAAAGAACTTCCTGAGGTCAGCAACATGGTCTTCTTGACGTCTGGATTTTACGATCACATCGTCCACGTACACTTCAATTTCCTTGTGTATCATGTCATGGAATACCGTAGTCATCGCCCTCATGTATGTTGCCCCTGCATTCTTCAAACCAAACGGCATCACCCGGTAACAATAAGTCCCCCACGGTGTGATAAAAGCCGTCTTTTCTGCGTCCTCTTCATCCATCAAGATCTGATGATATCCCGCATAACAGTCCACAAAGGATCCGATTTCGCGTCCGGCGCAATTATCAATCAGGATATGGATATTGGGAAGTGGGAAATTATCCTTAGGACTCGCCTTGTTGAGATTACGGTAGTCCACGCATACTCTGATTTTTCCGTCTTTCTTTGGCACCGGTACTACGTTAGCCAACCATTCAGGGTATCGAGTGACACGAATGACTTTCGCCCGCAACTGCTTGGTTACCTCCTCCTTAATCTTCACACTCATCTCCGTCTTGAATTTCCGCAGCTTTTGCTTGACGGGAGGATATGCCGGATCAGTGGGTAATCTATGAACCACTAGATCAGTGCTGAGTCCGGGCATGTCGTCGTACGACCATGCGAAAATGTCTTTAAACTCCATGAGTGTTTTGATCAACTCTTCTCTCAGATTGGGTTCAATATGGACACTTATTCGGGTTTCTTTGACGTCATCCGCATTCCCCAGATTAACGGCCTCGGTATCATTTAAATTTGGTTTGGGTTTTTCCTCGAAGTGACTTAATTCTTCACCGATTTCTTCTACGGCTTCATCATCGCCGTACTCTGACTCACTCTCGTCACTTCTTACTTCATGCGTTATTATTTCCAAACCCGATTGACTTTCTAGACTGGGTTGATTAATCTTTAAGCACGCCATATCATTAAGATCAGTTGAAAGAAGGCTTTTCATAAAAGTAAAAAGAAGGAAAAATAAACAAAATTAGACACGAAGGGAACCAAATTTCATTAATGGGAACAATACAAGGAAAACAAACTTGCAAACTTAAATCAAAATGAACTAAAACAACTGGATTTTACTCCGGGGACAACCCCCAACACAGAATTTCGAAAGAAAACAATCCAAAACAAACTACCAAGACTCCTTCTGGACAGGGAGAGGAGTAGCCTTCCGATTATTCAATTTTGCTTTTGATCCCACAAACCGTATCTCGGCATGGCTGGATCCTTCGCCATCCTCGAGCATGCATACATCTGCGAATAGGTCCTCGAACTTTCTTAAGAACTCTTCGTCTGGCCTAACCATAGGATTGGGAACCCTTGTCGTCGGATGTCCTCTTACTCCGGACCTGACAAAAGATTGGGAAAGGCGTGGAACAGGCTTTGGGAGCATCCATGTCTTCTGCTTATTCCTTTTGGCTCGCCGGATGTCCTCTGATGTTGGCTTGAATCCCAAGCCGAAGGTTCCCACGTTTTCGACCACAGATACCGGTTGTATGATTCCTTGCAGAGATGCACCTAGACCTTTGCCGGGTATGAAACCATGTCTCAACATTTCATGCGCCACCATGACGTCTGCAGTAATTATTCTGTCATCGGGAATGCATTCCCCTTCTGGAACTCGGTTGGCGGATACCACATCGCATATCTGGTATACCCACGGCCCAACATCTTCTTCTGTCTCAACGAAGGGGACGATGGTGCCCGATTGTAGATCATTCTCTCCATGGACGACGATCTCCTGTTGGTCCCACTCAAACTTGACGAGTTGGTGTAGGCTGGATGGAACTGCTCTTGCGGCATGGATCCATGGTCGCCCTATCAGAAGGTTATATGACACTACCATGTCCAGCACCTGGAATTCCATGGTGAACTCCACCGGCCCAATTGTCAAGATTAACACTATGTCACCAACCGATGCCTTGCCTCCTCCATCAAACCCTCGAACACATATGTTGTTCTTGCGTATCCTGCCGATGTCCACTTTCAACTTGTCCAGTGTGGAGAGAGGACAGATGTTAGCGCTGGATCCATTATCGACAAGGACTTTGGTAACCACCGCCTCCTCACACTTTACCGTAAGATATAAAGCCTTGTTGTGCTCGGTGCCTTCCTCAGAGGCAATTCATCATCGGTGAAGGTGATCCGATTCGCTTCGAAGATCCTATTGGTGATCTTCTCCAAATGACTCACTGAGATTTTATCAGGTACGTGGGCCTCATTCAGAACTTTCATCAAAGCTTGCCGATGTTCTTCAGAATGTATCAGCAAGGATAGCAATGATATTTGCGCGGGAGTCTTCTTCAGCTGCTCTATGACAGAATAGTCATGCAGCTTCATCTTTTTCAAGAATTCTTCTGCCTCTTCATCAGTTACCGGCTTTTTCAATGCCGCCGGAGTGATCTTCCTCAATTCCGCAGGGGCAAAACATCTCCCCGAACGGGTCAAACCTTGCGCTTCGCAAACTTCCTCTTTCACTTCCTTTCCTTTGTAAGTTGTTGTAATCCGAGCATAATTCCATGGAATAGCCCGGCTATCAGTTATTGGCAACTGTATTGCTGGCTTGATGATGAAAGGATCCATTCGAACGCCTGCTACCGTCAAGACGGGCTTAGTTGCTGCTCCTGGTACAACTATTTTTGCTTCCCCCGGCCTCACCGGTACTCCGCTCACACTTCCCTTTTCCGCTTCTGACCCTCCTGGCACGTCCTTCTTGCAAATGGATGGCTCATCAAAGCTCGGCCCCTTTCTCATTCCTACCCCGCTAGATTTGATCATCATTACCATCTGAGAGGCTTTCTCTTTTCCTTCTTCCACTCGTACCAACTCGATCATGTTGGTCTCATGATGAGTTGGAAGTGGGTTCTGGTTGATGTTGGGCTCTGTTGGAGTCTGGACCTCAATCCTGCGAGTGTCGATGAGCTCCTGGATGGCCGTTTTCAACCTCCAACATTTTTCCGTGTCGTGTCCTCGGCATCCTGAGCAGTATGCACAATTTACTGAATGGTCCAGGTTCTTCGGAAGAGGGTTTGGTAGCTTAGCTTCAACCGGATTTAGCAAACCTACTTGCTTCAACCGGTGGAACAGACTGGTGTAAGACTCTCCCAAGGGAGTGAAAGTCTTTGGCCTCGGCGCCCTGTCGCCCCTGAATGCCTGGTTCGGACGGAAACTCGCGCCCGAGGGGTTTCTGTAAGCTCTTGGGGGTGGATGATTGTTCTGGGGGTTTGGTGCACGCCACGGTGCATGGACGGGAGGTGCAGAATAGGACTGTGCGTGGTGGACAGTAAAATGGGGATCAGGTGCGGGATAGTAATGTTGCGGGTGGTTGTATGGATTGTGGGAGTAATTTTGGTGGTGAGGCTAGGGCGGGCTATATTGGGGTGCAGGGCCTCTATTTCTGAACCATGCCCCGGACTCGACCGCCGCGACTTCCTCTTTCCTCTTTTTCCCCAGTACTCCTCCAGTACCACTTTGGATAGCCTGAGTGGTGGCTTTCAATGCCGAGTAGCTCATGATCTTGTTGGCCTTCAAACCTTCCTCGATCATACCCCCCATTTTTATCACCTCAGTGAATGATTTGCCTACGGACGTCACCAGATGTCCGAAATAGGTTGGCTCTAATGTCTGCAAGAAGTAGTCCACCATCTCGCTCTCTCTCATCGGCGGATCTACCCTGGCTGCCTGTTCCCTCCAACGGAAACCAAATTCCCTGAAGCTTTCAACGGGCTTCTTCTCTAATTTTAGCAATGATAGGCGGTCGGGGATTATTTCAAGATTGTACTGGAACTGGCCGATAAAAGCTTGAGCCAAATCATCCCACGTAAACCATCTACTGGGATCCTGTCTAGTGTACCACTCCAGCGCAGATCCTCCCAGACTCTGACCGAAGTAAGCTATCAGAATCTCGTCCCGTCCTCCGGCTCCTCTCATTTTACTACAAAACCCTCGGAGGTGGGCTACGGGATCACCATGCCCCTTCGTATAGGTCAAACTTGGGCATTTTGAACCCGGCCGGTAATTGGACGTCGGGGAACGGGCACGGATCCTTGTAAGCGACACTGACCTGGTTACCCAAACCGTGCATGTTCCTGAAGGACTGCTCCAGGCTTTTAACTTTTCTGATAACTTCCTCATGTTCTGAACTTTGGAAGTGCTTTTCCGGTTCTGCCGGATTATCCCAGTGAGGGGTATGTGATTGTGGTTCAGGAGCCCTAAAAGTAGGCTCTGGAGGATAGTAAGAGTTGTCATGGATCTGAACATGCGGTTCACCGGCCGGCCTTTGCATAGGAGCAGGTGGAGGTGCCACAAAAACGGGGGTGGTTGGAGGAGGGTTTGGTTTGGCTGGCGGAATGTAGGTGGCATATGGGTTTTCCCCCTGAAAGTATGGATAGATCGGGGCGCTTGTCGAAGGATCGATGGGCGGATGTTCCGGAGCCGAGGCGAGAGTAGGGCGGTTTGGTGAAGACTGTTCCCTGGCCCAGGCCAGGTGCATCTCTGTTATCTGTTGTTTCAACCAGTCTACCTCTTCTTTCATGATTTGTAACTCTGATTTTTCTTCCTCGAGGCTCTTACCAGAACTAGACATGCTTATCGTAATCGGTCCTTTGGATCTAGTACGGTAATGATGGCTGGCCAGTATATTCTGTCAAACCAACTGCTAAACTTTTCCGGAAATGCAACAAACTTGTTAGTTTACCGAGTTTGACAGATATGTTATAGCACGTTGGATGCAATGCACCTAACCAAATAACCCTTTCTAAATGTACTCTTAACATGCGTCATTCCAGCCCTTTTTTTCTTTTTTGTTTTCTCTTTTTTTCTTTTTCTCTTTTTTTCAATTATCTTTGAAAGCCTTATTGTTATATTAACCTTCGTATCCTTTTCTTTCTTTTTTAGTGGTGGTCGAATCTTATGTGGATTGCCTACGTATCACGTCCCCGCGTGAATCAGACCGAGCGTAGTTCTGGTAACAAGATTGTGGCAAAATTCAGTAGCTTTTATATCAAATAAAACCTCAAAGTTACAAAACATGGCTTACAATAATTGGCAAAATAGAGGAATGCTTGACTCGAAAAAAATGAAAAATAAAATGCCAACCACTTGACTCGATATTTCGAAATACATTTTTAAATCAGAAGTCTAATGCTCCAAAATTCCCGGGAGCCCGCGAGGCATCATTCGGCCTTGCCGCGGGTCTCGGTGTGAGGTCCTTGTGCAGTCCCCTTAAATCCCTCATGATCTGATGAACATAGCCCATAACCGAAGCAAAAAGGGCAGGGCGGGGCATCTGTTCGCAAGCTAAACACTTCATAGTGACATAGTGCCCTATTTCTCCAATTCTATCCTTGATCATGTCCCTTTCCCTGAGTAGCTGCTCTATCTGCTGGTTTTTCGCCCCCAATCTCCGAGCATTGTTGGTGACTTGGTCTAGGAGCCTATCTACTTGTTCTTGTAGTCGGGCCATCAGATCGTGACAACGGTCGAGGTCCGTCCTGGCATCTCGGGCTTGCTTGAAAACCCGCTCCCTGAGGATAACATTTGCTTCCCTTAGACTAGTGATGATCTCAGTGTAATCTTCTTCTATCCGTTGCAGGTGAAGTGCATGTTGATGTGCCTCCTTTCTCCAGCTAGCTCGGACCCTCATTGTTTGGGCCTTCGACTCTTCCAATTCTCTTTGGACATCGGCAACTTGGCTTCTCAAACCCTTTATCAATTTTTCGTCTGCTCGACTCCTCAATTGTCTGTCGGCATCCCTTTTCATTTGCTGAATTTGAGCCCTCAAAAAGTCATTTTCCTGTGCCAACTTCCTTTTATCTCCTTCGTCGGCGGCGGCTTGCATATCTTTTTCAAATTGGAGATCTTGGACCCGTTGCTCTATCTTGCCGATCCTTGTTCTGTAAACCTCTTCCTTAGCCAACCAGTCCCATTGTTCTTGTGATGCTTCAGCAAATTCCCTGAGGTGAGGTCTTTTGGCTGGTCTTTCGCCCGATGTTTCTCCTTTGTACCAAGTAAGATATCTGGGTACAACCTCTCCTCTAGCTCGATCATGCACACAAGTGTTTGCCTCTAGATATTGGCATTTGCTCCAGATCTGGCGGACCCTTGCTTCTGGGAATTGACCATCGGGACCAATTTCAATAACCTCGGTACTCAGGTCTTCTTCTTTGGGTACTATCTGGCACCTCCCGAGCTGTCTCAACACTCGATGGGGCGCATAAGGTTGAATGCTTTTAAGTCCCATCAAGAGAAAGGGGGACCTAGCCGCTGGCATGTACACGATTCTGTCTATCTGCAACCAACCCAACGTCCATTGTATTTGACTTGCGTTGAGAGCCTGAAAGTATGCCCTCCATGCCAATGTTCCTTCAGGCAGGACGGCCCTATCAATCCTTGTATAGAATTCGCTTATGCAAGTTTTCTCGACCAACCCATATCTCAAGAATTGGGTGCGGCGACACAGGTGCTCGATCATCCACATCTGTAGCAGTAAATTACAGCCTTCGAAAAAATCTCCCCCGGCTTTGCAGATTGTGAGGGCTCGATATATGTCCGATAGTATCATAGGAGCAAGAGTACTTTCGCTTTGGTCAAGCAAAGTACTGACGACTCCGGCTACCTTTATATCAATGTTCCCGTCTTTCCTCGGGAATACCACGAGTCCTAAAAAGGCTATCATGAAAGCAACTCGTCTGTGCTCCTCCCATTTCGGGCGATTACCCTTGCTGCATAATTTGTTTTCTGGGTCGTCGAAACCTCCCGCATGACCGTACCTTTGATAGATGAAGTTCAAAGTACAAAACCCTCGTGCTAGATCTAGGTTACGTACCGTTCTGGCTGTCTTCGGTGAGTCTAAAAACCGGTGTATGGCGACAACCCTGGGGGCGATTAGATATTGATGCCCCAATGGTATATCGGTGTTTCCAATGTATCCGGTCATCTCCTCAACAATTGGGGTGAGCTCGAAGTCCGAGAAGTGAAAGACATTGTGCGCGGAGTCCCAATATGTGACTAAGGCTCTTATGATGTCCCCGCGAGGTTTTATTGCAAGCAGACCTGTGAGACCTTTCAAATACTTTTTAACCTCATCCTGCCCTTCTTGGCCTAGATCATCCCACCATAGCCGTATTTGTACCGGAATTTTAGTCATGAGTGAAAAGGGTTCATTTTGAATCGTGCTCATCCTGCACATTTATTTAAAGAAAACGATCATTTTGGCTGGCAATGATTTTTTCAAAATTTACAGATTTGGTATATTTTTCTGAAAAAATGGCAAGTTGGACCCGACGGGGGTTGCCTACGTATCTCACATCCAGTGAGAATCAAACCCGCGTAGTTCGGTCCGTCAAGACAAACTATTTCTTTTATTGACCGACAAAGAAAACACATTTTGTTAAGAAACACATTTTCTTTTATTGACCGACAAAGAAAACACATTTTGTTAAGAAACACATTTTCTTTTATTGACCGACAAAGAAAACACATTTGTTAAGAAACACATTTTCTTTTATTGACCGACAAAGAAAACACATTTTGTTAAGAAACCCATTGTCGGCAAAGTCAACCTTCCGTTGTCTCTTATTAACAAACTATTGATTTTGTTGGTAAGACACATTTTTGTATTTTTCTGAAAATATCTATTTACCCACACTGTTTCCTTTTGTTTTTCGTTTCTCCTCAGTATTTAAAAGCCGGTCAGCATGCAAGTTCGAATAAATGCTTGAAACAAACATGGCATAGCAGGATGGTCTTTCATTTCAGGTTGTCTGTCCTAGACGGACCCAACCCCTGTGTTGAGTCCCCTAAGTCAAATGCAACGTGATGCAAATAAGCGCTTCCTACTAGGGATCCGGTATGCGGTTATGTTATTCTAAGTTAAAAACCTCGGTGCATGATCTAGACTGTGTACCCAAGCGGACAACTCGGGCTGAGGAAGGAGCTCCTTTCCGGGAACCAAAAGGCCAACCGGCTTAGAAACTTTCCGAGCCTCTTCATTATTTTGGGTATGACACTAACAGAATAAGGAGTCTCAACCAGTGAGCACATCCCCGGAGGTGAGAAGTGAAGGGTTTGCGGCACAGTTTTATATACAGTTCACGTAATATCAAAGCGGTAAACAATTTGTATATACAGTGCAACTAGTATCAAAGTGGTAGACATGTAGCATGTTAATTAAACATGTAGCAAAATCAGATATAGACAAAACAACAATTTAACTGAGCTCGAATTCTTAGACCCTGAACCGAAGTTCAGAGGTAACGTCCCCAGCAGAGTCGCCAGAGCTGTCACACCTCTTTTTACGCACCCGCGAGAGCGCGAGGGAGTTTTTCCAATTAAAGGACAATCGAGACGGGATCCCTTTTATTAAATTCAGAGTCGCCACTTGGGAAAGTAATGGTGTCCCAAGTCACCGGTTTGATCCCGAACCGAGGAAATTATGACTTTGTAATATAGCCTGCGAAACTAGAAAACCGGATAAGGAACTTCTGTTAACCCGGGAGAAGGTGTTAGGCACTCCCGGATTCCGTGGTTTTAGCACGGTCGCTCAACTGTACTTTTGCTTTTATCTGATTTCTTTATATATTTTAACTGTGCATTTTTAATGCTCCGCTTTTATTTCTTAGAAGAATTGCGACGTCACGAAAACACATTTCGAGCCGCATCGCAACCAGTACGCCTGCGACTTTAGTGTATTTCAGTTCCGCCGAGAGGAAGATTTGGGTCACATAAATGCGCACCCGTATTCAAGAAAGTAATTTACTTATAAATCGCACCTAAAGAGTCTAACGTCTTTATTAACTTTGGGAAAGGACCGCGAAATTCACTAAACGGTCCTTCCAAGTCTAAGTCTTTTTATAACGGCTAATTTGAGGGCCCCGCAATTGTGTATTTGCGTTTGGCGAGGCTCGTCTCATTATTATTAAGGTCATACCTAACAAATACTATATTCTCTACTTGTTTTGTCTCTAATAACAAAGAGAAATGTTAATTGTTTATCATTACCTACTAGTTTTATATTTTTAGGGCCACGAACTTATAAGAGTTCGGGATTTAGTTCATATCGGACTTGACTACTACCCGTGGTCCAATTTAGATCTAGTTGAAGCACAAACTTGACCATTTTGTGTAAGTGTTAGGCTCAATGGCCCAGAATGGTTTACTATAGGTATTATGTAACTAGGCCCATATACTTGCTGCATTCGGGTCATTCAATAGAGCCTTGACTCAAAATTAACCGATAGAAGACAAATTTCTTTTTACTTCACTCTCAAGTTACTTGAATTTCAATTTGTATTCAAATTAGTTAAGCTAATTAGTTACCATAAAATTTGTTTTTATTTTTGTTTAAGAAAAGAATTTTGAACATGCTTCTGATTTTAATCTAATCTACTTGCATATTATTGATAATCAATATTCATGTTAATGGTCTAGATCCTAGTAGATATACACGAACCAAAGTATGCTGATAATCTAGTAGCAACGAAGTAATATATCAATTGTCCAGATTCCCTTTTTTAAACAAACTATTGATAAAACGGGATTTACATACTTATCTTTACAATTAACTACTTGAACATTGAACACGATACTACTAATTCATAACTCTCGATCAAGCTACCATCATCATGCCTCTATTTACTTTCACACTGATTGTTAGTTATCATGCACTCTTAACCTGAACAAATTAACACCACTAACATAATTTGAATTTTTGTTTAACATGTATTTCACTGATTCATATACCCATTACATAGTATGTTTCCAGTAGACCACTTCTACTGTGATAGATTATGGAAATATAAAGTTCACATAGTTACAATCCATACAGTCTATTACATGTTCAAGTTCTCCTTAATGAGTATACATGTATCTAACTAAATTTCGATATGGATTAGAATGACATGACAATCAATAAGCTAAGCTTTATTTCTTCAATTCACGTTTACAGCTTCAGGCAGTAGTGAAATACCTGGAAATCAACAAAGTAAGAGAATGGAGATCAGTTAAGCCGATGAAGCCAAGTAACAGCAGACCAACAGCAACAACCAACAGCAACAACCAACCAATCACTCAGCAACCAACCAGTAAACACTCAGCAAACCAAGCAGTGGTAGTCCAAAACTCAGCAAGCAAAAACAACAGCCCAAAACAGACCCAAACCAATAATCTAAAACACAATACTCAACAAATACGCCACAGTCAACTTCAGCAAACCAGTGGCCAAGGACTTCAATCAAACAGTGACAAACAGCTTTAGCCAAACAGAACAAACGACCCCAGAATCTATGTAAAGAAATCTCTGTGAACTTAAAACCAGTCCAATGAAACAGTGATCAAGGGTCCAATGGCAAAGCAAGGAGAATCCAAACTCCCACTGTCTAATTTCTAAGGTTTCTGTATGTGTGAATGGCTATATGTTTTTCAATTATCTTCAAAACAATCCCTATCACTCTGTATGTCTCCTCTCTCTCCAGATATCCATCCCAGACCCCCTATACTTATAGTCAAACCCTTTAACCCTGGATGGCCAGAAGACTAAACTAAGGCCCTGCCCATCCCCTGTCTGCCTTTTTTTTTCCACTCGAATTTGTCTGAGTGTGGGTTTTTTCTTTAACTAAACTGCTGGTCTGCAATATACTAGTGGGGATACCCTGCTATGACAGGTTCCACTAGCCCTTTTATGGGCAAAGTACTTTAAAAATCCAAATATGCTAATACTAATTTAATTACTATCAGCTATATCCCAAGTGTCCTTAGTTCGAAATTATACCATTACTCACAGCTTCCGATCCTAACAATGGCTCGGATGTAACATAGACAGTCCTAGTGATATTTCTATCAACATGCTAACAGTTGATCCTACGACGACATTTGTTTGATTAACTACGACTTGTACAATCGATAATGAATAATCGATATAGGCAGTGATGCAAATAATTTTGGGTCAAAAGGTGAGAAATACCAGACTAATTATTCGACGATTCCAATCGCAGCGAATACGCGTTCGACAGCATACACAGTCAAATAAGCAACACAGAATCAGAATTGCCCAATACAAAAAGGGACTTTTGAGAAGAGATGAAAACAGAAAATTGCAATAACGGCTAGAACACAACGAACATCAACACAAATAAAACAAGTATAAGAATAAATCAAAGAAGAAAGGACAGAAGAAAATACCTCGAACCGTAAAAACGAGAGTCAAGACACTTTCTGGGTCGTTCGGACTTGGACTTGCATTTTTGAGGCTACTGGACCTTAATTGAGATGTTTTCAACAATGAAAACATCCCAATTAAGGTCTATTAGACCTCAATTAAGAAGCAATGCGACATCTAGGGTTCATGGCCGAAATTTGGGGCTCGACTGATTCCGGTCATATTCGAGCCGGACCAACCTTGGTGGGGTCGTGGGGGAGGTCTAGGGGTGCTAGGGTAGGAGTTTGGGGTGGTTTGGCGTTAGTTCGAGTTTGACTCGAATCTTCAAATGAAGATTCGAGGAGTTCCGGAGTGATTCGAGGTAAATGGTTCGCGGATTCGTGTAAAGGAGGTTCATGGGGAACTATGGTGTTGATTGGGCGGCCATTGGCGTCGTTGCCGCCGGCTTAAAGGCGGTGGGGTGTGGTGGCGGCTAGGGTTCCTTATCTCTCTCAGAGATGAGGCTTTGAGAGATGAAGGGGATGAAATGAAGGAGAAAAACGGGTTTGGGGGTGTTTTGGTATATTGAAAGGTGATGGGTTAATCTGGACCGTTGGATTATTACATCCAACGGCTCAGATTAAAAGTATTACGGGGCGGGTCAGGAGATGGATTTTGGGTAGGGATTCGGGTGAACTATATGGCCTTGATGTTAACGTTTAATCTGGGCCGTTGGATTGTACCGACCAACGGCTCAGATTAAAAGGAAGAAAATAACGGATGGGTAATGGGCATTTGGATTGGGCTTTGTTATATTGGACTGGGTTTTGGCCCAATCCGATTTCCATGTCCCACAACTAGCCTCCATGTTGTATTATATGTATATGTATATATATGTATATGTATATATATATATATAAATATATATGTATATGTATATATTAACCTATAACACAATAAAAAATTTTTTTTTACTACAATTAACCTACATAACTAAATACCAAATCACACAATTATATATTAAATGACACAAAGGCAATAAACACGATTTTTTAAAAAAAATTTCTCTTTAAGAAACTGAACATGGTTTAGTTAATTCCTAAATGCGCGCGCGACACATATATTTGTATTTTTTTATTAATTTTAAACAAATACATGCGCCGAGAAATATGAACAATAAGCAAAATAACGACAAACAAAAGGAAATCCACTAAATCATACACAACACGAAGCTATTTTATTTTTTGCATTTTTGGGAGTAATTCTCATACAGGGCAAAAATCACGTGCTCACAATGAAAATGGAGGAATTTGGGGTGATTAATGGAAGATTTAACCCTAGGATTGAACTTTAGAAAATCAAGGTTTTGAGTGGGCAAATGGAGTCCGATTTTGGTAAATTTTATATGCCTAGACTCATATTGAGACGAGGGTTCCGAATATGTAACTTTTATAATTTTTCGAGAAACTCACCAAAAGTCGGGTTTTGACAACTTGTGGGTTTTGATATAATTTGGGTTATTTCGAATGAATTACGTGAAATTAGCATATATTGATACATTCTCTATGATTTTGAGCAGATTTGGCACCCGAGGAGATTGATTTGCGAGGCAAACGCAAGGCGGATTGAAGCTCCTACCGGTTCGAGGTGAGTGGTGGTAGTAAATAATGTACTGAGGGTTTGAAACCCCGTACTAGCACTTCACAGTGCTATGTGGAGATGAGACACACGTCTTGAGACGAGTGTGGTGACATTGTGATTGGGGACTTGGACTTGGTCCTTCCGGGCTAATAGAATACTGTGTTGTATGACTGCTAATGAGATTATAACTGTACAATCGGGCTAATAGCCATGTTTGGGGCCTTGTGCCGATCTGTAGAGCATTAGGGAACCTATAGAGCTAGGTGACCCGTATATCGTGTTGGAAACATTCACTCAGGCCGTAGCTCTAGCTGTATAGCATAATATGAGCCCGTACTAGATGTGTACATTGAGAGAGATTATCTAAGGTGGAATTCCCTGTTCTAGCTGAGTGGGCCCGAAAGGCCAAGTCTATACCGATTGAGATGAGATAGGGTCAAGGACCCACTATGAGATATTATATTGGGCCTGAGAGGCCAAGTATATACTGACTGAGACAGGGTCAAGGACCCACTGTGATATATTGTCACGACCCTAGTTCACCAATCGTGAACATGTCGTGATGGCACCCAGTCCGCAGTATTATTGCGCTTGGGCTGTAGGAGCCCCTTCAGAGTCTGAGTCTACACACATTCTCAGTGAGCACTGGTGTATATTATGGGATCGGGCTGCGCGCCGCAACAGTATAAATAAATATATATATATATATATATTGGATCGGACCGCACGCCGCAGTAATACATGTGTGGATCGGGCTGCACGCCGCAGTATTATAGTGCTTGGGCCTAGTGAGCCCCTCCGAAGTCTGTATACACCCCAGTGAGCGCCGTCGACGTTAAACGGAGCGGGCTGCGTGCCGCAACGGTATATGTATTGGAGCGGACTGCACGCCGCGGCATTATACTTATTCATATTCTATTACCTACTTAAATACTTATACATTATAGACATAGGTATGTGTCTTTATATATTGAGATGGCCGTACACCGTAGGGGTACGAGTGAGGGTTGGATCAGTGTGGAATCTTGTAGAGATAAATGTGGATTGGAGATTAGAGTACTACCATAGTGATGACGTACCTGTGAGGGTTGCCTTAGAACTGCTAAGTGATAGCACGGGAGTTCTTACTTTCAGTTATTATTTATTATTGTTACTCACTGAGTTGAAATATACTCACCCCACTCCCCTGCACGTTTTGTGCAGATTCACAGGCACCCGAGAGCGATTGAGTTGTTGTTGCTACCTACACACATCTACTTCTTGCGGAGACTACGAGGTAGCTGCCAGCGTCCGCAGAGCCTGTTTTCTCCTTCGTTATCATCTTGTTGATTTCCTATTTGCCTAGACTTGTTTGTATTTGGATGCTATTCTGTAGAGGCTCGGTCTTGTGAAACCACGATATGGTTGGGACCGTATTTTGTATGTTTTACATTTTGCTTATCACCTGATATGATCATTTATGGTTTAAGTTTAATTTGATTAATAACTGGCTGGTTTAAGGGGTAATATGGTCGGGCTTGCCTAGCATTGTGTTGAGCGCCATCACGACCAGGGTTTGGGTCGTGACAGATCTTCTCCCCTACGATATATTATGTGTTGATTTAGATTCCTTGTACGCGAGGTGACGGGCGGTAACTTGCGCAATATGTTGAAAAACCCACTTTACTTGAATTGCTCAATTAGTGTTATCTCTGTTATTTAATTGGTTTAATTGCAAGAATTTTCCTGTGTTAGCTAGGGAAGCATGATTAGATAGGATTGACTGCCTAAATGCCTACTTGTCTTAATTGAATTCCTTGGAACATGTTCAGACTGGATTTAGTTGTTAATTGTAACAGTGTACTTTATTTCTCTCTGTATTTCTCTTATTTGATTGTGTTTGTGTTTTGTGGACTCCGAGTTCAATTCCTAGAGATCCGGTGCTACTAAGGTAAAGGACTGTGGGTTCAATTCTCGGAGATCCTGTGATACTGATATAAAGGACTGCGGGTTCAATTCTCAGAGATCCTGTGATACTGATATAAAGGACTACGGTTTCAATTCCTAGAAATCCTGTGATACTGATATAAAGGACTGCAGGTTCAATTCACGGAGATCCTGTGATACTGATATAAAGGACCGCGGGTTCAATTCTTGGAGATCTTGTGATACTGACATAAAGGACTGCGGGTTCAATTCCTGGAAATCCTGTGATACTGATATAAAGGATTGCGGGTTCAATCCCCGGAGATCCTGTGATACTGATATAAATGACTGCGGGTTCAATTCTTGGAGATCTTGATTACTGAGATATATGGATTGCGGGTTCGATTCCCGAAGATCCGGAGCTGCTGAGTATAAATGGATTGCGGGTTCAATTCCCGGAGATCCTGAATTATTGATTTGTACTTGTTGTATTGATTTCTCTTTGTTATCTTAACTGTAGACAACTTGTAGTTTTTATCTCGATTTGCTGTTATTTCAGATTTACTCATACTTTGTACTGTTCGATATTATTATCATTATTTTTATTATTCTTGGTAGGGCCCTGACCTTCCTCTTCACTACTCCATCGAGGTTAGGCTTGGCACTTACTGAGTACCACTGTGGTGTACTCATGCTACTCTTCTGCACACTTCTGTCGTGCAGATCTAGGTCCATCTAATCAGAAGCACTACCGGTGATCTAGGAGTATTTTCAAGAGACTCGAGGTATACATCTGCTACATCCATAGATCTGGAGGGTCTTCTTCTTTTCTTCCCTAGTGATGATAGTTATTCCTTTTTATTTCGGTTGTATAGTTACTCTTGGTGTATAGAGACACAGTTATACTCTCTTAGCTTGTGTTTGCCCGTGAATTTTCGGGTCTTGGCGGTTATATATTCTGGTATTTGGTAAAGTGTATATGCCGAGCAGCACTTATTGCATTGTTTCTATGTCATTCCACTGTTATTTTAATTGTGGTTCATAAAGGTTGTAAATTTCGCATTGTGTTAGGCTTACCTAGTTGCAAAGACTGGGTGCCATCATGATAGGTTCACGATTGGTGAACTAGGATCGTGACAAGTCGGTATCAAAGCCCTAGGTTCATAGGATTCATGGGACACATGCCAGTTAATTAGAGTTTTGCTGATTGATACGTAGACGTCCGCATTTATCTACGAGAGGCTATGTAAATGTTTACGGAACTCTTCATTTCTTTTGAATTCCTTGTCATGTGATGTTTTGACACCAAATCTAAATTTTTGTCTTCTATTCTCTCACAGATGGTGAGGACACGTGCTACTCGTGAGGATTCGGCACCCACGCCCCCTGTTGCCGCCGCCAGAGGCCGGGGCTAGGGTAGAGGTTGAGGACGCGCGCATTGCCACTGAGGCACCACCGGTGGATCGGGTTGGAGCGCAGGCACCTGGTACACCTACTACAGCTACTACGACTCTAGCACTCCAGGAGACTCTAGCCCAGATTATGAGCATGTACACTACTCTGGCTCAGGCGGGGTTGCTTCCTCTCGCTACACCTACATATCAGGCCGGGGGAGGGGCCTAGACTCCCACAGCCCGCACTCCTGAGTAGCAAGTGCCCGTGGAGAAGGTTCTAGAGGTTATTCCTATACCGCATGCCACACCAGTATAACCCGGAGGTGGGTCAGCTGCCTCCGAGGACAAGCAGCGCAAGTTGGAGAGGTTTAAGAAGTATGATCCCCCAATGTTCAGTGGTTTAGCTTCAGATGATGCCTTGGGATTTCTGGAGGAGTGTCATCGCATCCTCCGTACTATGGGTATAGTGGAGACCAGTGGGGTTTATTTTATTGCTTTTCAGCTTGGAGGGGCCGCTTATGATTGGTGGTGCACATATGAGTGGGATAGCCCAGTCAAGTCTGACTCGCTGACTTGGACACAGTTTTCTGATATGTTTTTTAGGGAGTTTGTTCCCAGAGCCTTAGGGATGCTTGGTGTATGGGGTTTGAGCGGTTGCGCCAGGGCTCTATGACAGTATTTGAGTATGCCATCAGTTTCACCCGGTTAGCCAGACATGCACCGGCTTTGGTCGCCACGGTCTGAGAGAGAGTGTAGAGGTTTATTGAGAGTCTTATTTCAACTATTCGGTCCAGCATGGCCAGATAGCTAGAGATGGATGTGCCGTATCAGTAGGCGGTGAGTATTGCCAGATGGATCGAGGGTATGCTCACTAGAGAGCGATGAGAGATGGAGGCCAAGAGGTCTCGTGAGTCGGGTCATTCTCTAGTGCCCGTACTACTACAGTCAGTCGATATGGCAGGGGTTATTCTGGTCGTCCAGTTCATTCAACATTGCTAGCAGCCAGTAGTACTCCAGTTCTTCCAGCACCTCAGGAGCCTTATTATGATCCCCCAGTTTCCAGTGCACCTCCTGCGTGGGGTACCTCCGAGGGTCAGACCAGTGGGGGTGAGGCCGGTCAGTCACAACCACCGCGTCCTCCCAGAGCTTCTTTTGAGTGGGGGGATACTCGCCATCTGGTTAGGGAGTGCCCCAGGCGTAGGAGAGGAGCACCTCCACAGTCTTCGTAGCCTCCGTGTGGTTCTTAGGGCCAGCAGGCCATCATTCCAGCCCCAGCTGCCACCCCACCTTCCCAGCCAGCCAGGGTTAGGGATCAGGGTGATATACGCCACCCTCAAGCGAGAGGTCAGGCCAGATTTTATGCTATTCCTAGTCGCGCCACAGCTGTCGCCTCTGATTCTGTTATCACAAGTATTATCTTGGTTAGTCACAGAGAGGCATCAGTTTTATTCGATCCTGGATCTACTTTTTCGTATGTGTCCTCTTATTTTGCTTCACATCTGGGTGTGCCTCAGGATTCTTTGAGTGCCCCCATTTATGTTTCTACTCTAGTGGGATATTCTTTGGTTGTAGACCGTGTGTATTAGTCGTGTTTGGTCACTATTTGTGGTTTTGAGACCAGAGCTGATCTTTTATTGCTCGGTATGGTTGGTTTCGATATTATTCTAGGCATGGACTGGTTGTCACCCCATCATGCTATTCTTGATTGTCACGCCAAGACTGTGACGCTGGCTATGCCAAGCATTCCACGTATTGAGTGGAGTGGTACTCTAGATCATACCCCCAGTCGTGTTATTTCCTTTCTCAAAGCTTAGCGTATGGTTAAGAAGTGGTGTCCTACTATCTAGCTTATGTGAGGGATATTTGTGTTGACACTACTTCTATTGACTCAGTCCCAATGGTACGTGATTTCTCTGATGTGTTTCCAGCTGATCTCCCGGGCATGCTGCCCGATAGAGATATCGATTTTGGTATTGACTTATTGCCGGGCACTCAGCCTATTTCTATTCCTTCGTACCGCATGGCTCCTCCTGAGTTGAAGGAGCTGAAGGATTAGTTACAGGAGTTGTTGGGTAAGGGTTTCATTAGACCCAGTATTTCGCCTTAGGGTGCTCCTGTGTTGTTTGTGAAGAAGAAGGATAGTTCTATGCGTCTGTGCATTGACTATTGCTAGTTGAACAAAGTTACAGTGAAGAACCGGTATCCTTTGCCACGTATTGATGACTTATTTGAGCATCTACAAGGTGCACGGGTGTTCTCCAAGATTGATTTGCACTCTGGTTATCATCAGCTGAAGATTCGGGAGCCAAATATCCCGAAGACTGCCTTCAGGACTCGGTATGGTCATTACGAGTTCCTCGTTATGTATGTCGGGCTGACTAATGCCCCATAAGCTTTCATGTATTTGATGCACAGTATATTCAGGCCATATCTTGACTCATTCGTGATTGTTTTTATTGATGATAATTTAGTATATTCCCAGAGTCGGGAAGAGCATGAGCAACACCTGAGGATAGTGCTTCAGACTCTAACGGAGAAGCAATTATATGCAAAGTTCCCTAAATGTGAGTTTTGGCTGAGTTCGGTGGCATTTCTAGGCCACGTGGTGTTGAGCGAGCGTATTTGAGTGGATCCGAGGAAGGTGGAGGCCGTGCAGGTCTAGCCCAGGCCCTCCTCAGCTATTGAGATTTGTATCTTCCTTAGTTTGGCGGGTTATTCCCATCGTTTTCTGGAGGGGTTTTCTTCGATCGCACCACCTATGACCAGATTGACCTAAAAAGGTGCCCCTTATCAGTGGATAGAGGAGTGTGGGGCGAGCTTCCAAAAGCTCAAGACAGCTTTGACTTCGGCCCCTATCTTGATGTTACCTACCGGTTCGGGGCCTATACAGTTTATTGTGATGCCTTATGGGTTGGACTCTGATCAGTATTGATGTAGGACGGTAGGGTGATTGCCTACGCGTCCCGAAAGCTGAAGGTGCATGAAAAGAACTACCCTGTCTACGATCTTGAGCTAGCTGCCATTGTTCACGCCTTGAAGATTTGGTGTCATTATTTGTATGGTGTTCCTCGTGAGATGTACACTGATCATCGGAGTTTTTGGCACTTGCTTAAGTAGAAGGACCTGAACATTCATTATAGGAGATGGTTGGAGTTGTTAAAAGACTATGATATTACTATTCTTTATCACCCAGGCAAGGCCAATGTGGTTGCCGATGCCTTGAGTCACCGGACGGAGAGTTTGGGGAGTTTGGCATATCCACCAGCTTCGGAGAGACCTATGGCGATGGATGTTCAGGCTTTGGCTATAAAGTTTGTTAGATTGGATCTTTCGGAGCCCAACCAAGTTTTGGCCTATGCGGTTTCTCGGTCTTCTCTATTTGATCGCATCAGAAAGCGACAATTTGATGACCCTTATTTACTTGATCTTCAGGACAAGTTTCGGCGTGATGATGCTCGAGATGTTACCATCGGGGATGACAGAGTGACGAGGATGTATGGGCGTATTTGTGTGCCCAGTGTGGATGATCTTCGAGAGTTGATTCCAGCTGAGGCCCATAGCTCGCGGTATTCCATCCATCCAGGTGCCGCAAAAATGTATCAGGCTTTGAGGTAGCACTATTGGTAAAGGCAGATGAAGAAGGATATAGTTTACTATGTTTCTAGATGCCTCAACTGCTAGCAGGTGAAGTAAGAGCATCAGCGCCCGCGTGGGTTGTTGCAGCAGACTGAAATCCCGAGTGGAAGTGGGAGCGCATCACCATGGACTTTGTATCTGGACTTCCAGGGACTGTGAGGAAGTTTTATTTCTATTTGGGTCATTGTGGATCGGCTGACCAAGTCCGCCCATGTCATACCTGTGTGCACTACTTACTCATCAGAGCGGTTGGCGGAGATCTATATCAGGGAGATAGTCCGGTTGCATGGTATTCCAGTTTCAATCATTTCAGGCAACACTTAGTTTACTTCGCGATTCTGGAGAGCCGTACAATAGGAGTTAGGTACTCGGGTGGAGCTGAGCATAGCATTTCACCCCCAAACGGATGGACAGTATGAGCACACTATTCAGATTTTGGAGGATATGCTCCATGCATGCGTGATTGAGTTTGGAGGTACATGGGATCACTTTTTGCCACTGGCGGAGTTTGCTTGTAACAACATCTATCAGTCTAGCATTCAAATGGCGCTATATGAGGCCCTATACGGTAGGAGGTGCAGGTCCCCAGTGGGTTGGTTCGAGCCGGGCGAGGTCAGGATGCTAGGTACTGAGATGGTCCAGGATGCAATGGACAAGGTTAATGTGATTCAGGATAGACTCTGTGCAGCCCAGTCTAGACAGAAGAGTTATGCAGACACGAAGGTTCGTGATGTGGCATTTATTGTTGGCGAGCGGATTCTACTTCGGGTCTCGCCCATGAAGGGTGTCATGAGATTTGGGAAGAAAGGGAAGTTGAGTCCGAGATTTATTGGGCCTTTTGAGATATTGAGGCGTGTTGGGGAGGTTGTTTATGAGTTGGCCTTACCTCCCAGCCTAGCTGGAATCCATCCAGTATTTTATGTCTCTATGCTCCGGAGATACCGTGGTGACCCGTCGCACGTGTTGGATTTCAGTTCAGTTCAGCTTGACAAGGATCTATCTTATGTTAAGGAGCCAATAGCTATTTTGGACAGGGAAATCAGAAATTTGAGGTCAAAGAACATCGCTTCAGTGAAGGTCTAGTGGCGGGGTCAGCCGGCCGAGGAGGCGACTTGGGAGATCGAGCACGATATGTGCGGCCAGTACCCTCATCTCTTTGCTACTTCAGGTATGTTTTCTATGCTCGTTCAAGGACGAACGAATGTTTAAGTGTGGGAAGATGTAACGACCCGGCCGGTCATTTTTGTAATTTATGCCCTGATCCCCAATTAACTGCTTCACCTAAGATCATTTATGCTATTGTGGTTTGCCGGGATGTTCAGTTCTATAATTTAAAGTGTTTTGGGACACTTAGTCCCTAAATGAGAGCTTAATAGTTGAAAAATGGTCCGTATTCATAATAGTGTTAAGAAAACCACGAAATGGAAATCCAATGGTTCTGTTAGCTCCGTTAGGCGATTTCGGGGTTGGGAGCGTGTTCGGAATGTATTTTGGAGGTCCGTAGCTCATTTAGGCTTGAAATGCCGAAATTTGAATTTTTTTAAAATCTGGTCGTTAGGTGAGATTTTGATCCAGGAGTCGGAATGGAATTCTGACAGCTAAAGTAGCTTCGTTAAGTGATTTTGGATATGTCTGCAAATTTTCAGGTCATTTGGACATCATTTGGTCAGGCTTTTTAATAGAATGTAGGTTTCGGAAGTTTTGGTTGAAACTTAGGCTTGAATCCGCCATGATTTGATGATTTTTGTGTTTAATGATATGTTTTTATGATTGGAACAAGTTTGTATCATGATTTGGAGTAGGTTGGTGGTTTTGGTTGAGGTCTCGAGGGCCTCGGGGGTGTTTCCGGGGGTCAAACAGACCATTTTGAGTTGAGAAAACAAGTCAGATTTGCTGTCATGAGTGTTGCAGACGATTGCTCTATGTGATCGCAATAAGATGATGCGATCGCATAGAAGGCTTGGGAGGAGGCTCAAAATTGTTCTATGTGATTGCGGAAAGGGTTATGCGACCGCATAACTGTGGATAATTGTTCTCTACGATCGCGAAGGGGCTATGCGATCGCACAGTGGAAAAGTTAGGGGTCCCAAGGTCCTATTTTTGTTCAATGCGATCGCGGAGTTGGGAGTGCGATCGCATAAGGCTGTTTTATAAAGCAATGCGATAGCAATGTGCTATGTGCGATCACATAAGGTAAAAATTGAAGACAGAAAAGTTGTTCTATGCGATCGGTATAAGGGTCATGCGATCGCATAGATTATTTTACTGGGCAGACAGAATCAGTATATTAATTTCATCCGCGAGGATTTCACCATTTTTACAAAAACTCAAGCTAGGGAGCTCGGTTTTGGGTGATTTTTCGAGTGCTTTTCAGAGTCAATTGTTGGGTAACGATTTCTTACTCACTAGTGATTATTATTCACTAATCTAAGCTTAAATGCTTCCTTTAATTTCGGATTTTCGGTGTAAATTGGGGTAAGTTTCTTAGAACAAACTTTGATGATTTGGAGGGGCAAACGAACTCCGATTTCGATAAAGTTTATATGGTTAGACTCGTGAGAGTACGAGGGTTCTGAAAACGTAAAAATATTTTGATTCCGAGCCGTAGGCTGGAGGGGTATTTTGGTCATTTTACCCATTTTCGCGTTGTAGCTTTAATTTTATCAGTATAATTAGTTACTTGCGATGTTATTTACACTATGCAATTGGTTTGAATAGATTTGGGCCACTCAGAGTCGGATACTCGTGGCAAGGGAGTTATTTCTTAGCGGGTTTGTACCGGTATTGAGGTAAGTGACTTGTCTAACCTTGTGTGGGGGATCATCTCCCCTAGGATATATTATGTGTTTATTTAGATGCCTTGTACGCGAGGTGACGGGCGTGTACTTGCGCAATATGTTGAAAAACCCAGTTTACTTGAATTGCTCAATCAGTGTTATCTCTGTTATTTAATTAGTTTAATTGCAAGAATTTTCCTGTGTTAGCTAGGGAAGCATGATTAGATAGGATTGACTGTCTAAGTGCCTACTTGTCTTAATTGAACTCCCTTGAACCTATTGAGACTAGATTTAGTGTCAATTGTAGCTGTGTACTTCATATTTCTTTGTGTTTCCTCTTATTGATTGTGTTTGTGTTATGTAGACTGCGGGTTCAATTCCCGCTGAGATACGAACTGCGAGTTAAATTCCCGGAGATCCTGAGATACTGAGATACGGACTGCGGCTTCAATTCCCAAAGATCCTGAGATACTGAGATACGGACTGTGGGTTCAATTCCCGGAGATCCTATGATACTGATATAAAGGACAGCGGGTTCAATTCCCGGAGATCTTGTGATACTGATATAAAGGACTGCAGGTTCAATTCCCGGAGATCCTGGCTACTGAGATATATGAACTGCGGGTTCGATTCCCGGTGATCCTCAGCTGCTGAGTGTAAATGGACTGTGAGTTTAATTCCCAGAGATCCTGAATTATTGATTTGTACTTGTTGTGTTGATTTCTCTTTGTTAGCTTAACTGTAGACAACTTGTAGTTTTTATCTCGATTTACTGTTATTTCAGATTTACTCCTACTTTGTACTGTTCGATATTATTATCATTGTATCATTGTTTTCTCAGTAGGGCCTTGACCTTCCTCGTCACTACTCCATCGAGGTTAGGCTTGGCACTTACCGAGTACCGCTGTGGTGTACTCATGCTACTCTTCTGCACACTTTTGTTGTGCAGATCCAGGTACATCAGAGCTGGCTCGTGCTAGGTGATTTCGCAGCTTTCTGGGAGACTTCGAGGTATGCATTTGCTGCGTCCGCGGATCCGGAGGGTCTTCTTCTGTTCTTCCCTAGTGATGCCAATTATTCCTTTTTATTTCGGTTGTATAGTTGCTCTTGGTGTATAGAGCCACAGTTATACTCTCTTAGCCTATTTTTGCCCGTGAGTTTCTGGGTCTTGGTGGTTATATATTCTGGTATTTGGTAAAGTGTATGTGCTGAGCAGCACTTATTACATTGTTTCTATGTCATTTCGCTGTTATTTTAATTGTTTTTCATAAAGGTTTGTAAATTTTGCATTATGTTAGGCTTACCTAGTCGCGAAGACTGGGTGCCGTCATGATAGGTTCACGATTGGTGAACTAAGGTCGTGGCAGTATGTGAGCTCACTAACACCTGTGTGATCACTAGTAAAGTTGATAGATCTAGTCCCAACTGGTAGGTTTACCTGCTATCTTAGTTGAAGTCTTGTATTGACTTATGATATCACTTTTGGCCTAACAACATCTTCATCATGTTCCATACTTGATTGACCAACTCTAGGTGCAGGAATGAAGCTAAATACATTTTTCTAACTTGGTTAAGTCATTGGTGGTGCTGAACAGTGTATTTCATCTTATGTTTCAGAATCCGACAAAGTTCTTGTCCTTTTCAATGGTTGTTTTTCCGTGCTTACCTGTTTTCCCTTTTGTTTCTATTAAAAAACAAGCTCAGCATACTAGAGAACATAAATAAGTTACAATTCTAGATTACTTGAGCACAAGTTTCTGCATTATGGTTTGGTTGACCACATTTGCCACAAGTTATGACTCTACCTTTTCTGAACTGTAACCACACTCCTTGCATTTTAATTTACTCATCATTTTGCCTATCCCTCTTAACTTTTGGCAAGCCAGCCAACTTCCCCAAATCTAGGGGCTCCATTGCTTGTGATGGGTCAATTTTTCAAAAAATTTCTCCTCTAACCGGTTGGAGCTTGTGTCTATAAGTAAGTAGGAAAGCCTCCTTATTGTACCACTAGTGCATCTCTGTCAAAAGGACACCCCTGTTGTGAAGTATAGCTCTAATTGTTGGACTTGAAAGCATTGGACTTCAAAGACTTAAGCATTGGTCTTTAAAGTATAAGAGTATGAATTGGAAATGGTGGGAAATAAAATGAAGGGAAATAAAGATTTGAATGAAGTGAGCTTTGACTTGTACTTTGTCCCTTATTGGTGAGGGACAACTACATTTGTGTGCTTATATATAGAATCACTTTTTAAAGCTCTTAAAAGGAGTTGAGGAGAATGAACCCTCGCACTGTGGTCGTCGCTCGCTCGGCTCGAATTCGACTTTGACTTTGGATTTGGATTTGGATTTGGATCGATCGATAAGATTATTTTTGGAAAAAACTTATTTAATTAACTATTTAATAATTAATTAAATGTCAGTTAGTTAGCTGTTGTCCTGACATGACTGCGCCAAAACACTGTTGCAGATTCAGATTGATAAGATTATTTTTGGGCAAAATTTATTTAATTAATTATTTAATAATTAATTAAATATCAAGCCGCTGTCCTGCTGTGACCACGGTAGGACTGCGCCAGAACACTGCTGCAGATTCAGAAGGCAACTCTGGCCCGGTGTTGGCGTAACCGCGGCAGGACGCACAAATTTCTAAACACACTCCTTTTCCAGAACAAACATAACACATCTTCCCATAATTGCCTATAAATTCTGAGGCATGGCTTCATTTTTTAACACACTGAAAACTTACAGAACTTCCTTCTTTCTGAAAATACTGCATTCTAATTTGCAATCTCTCTTTCTCAAATTCGTACCTGTGATTTTTCTCTGTTCTTTGAGTTCGTTGGTATCTTGCAGTTTGTATTGCCACTATTGAAGGAAGGTTTATTCCATTTCATCATGGGAAGATTTAATCCATTATCTTGGCAACATGTGAGGGGGTTAAAATTCCTTAAGGATGCACAAGCAAATTATGGACTCGGAATATTTTTTATTTTTTATTGTTTTTTAGTTTCTTTTATTCTTCTAACAGTTTTTTGATTTTGTGTTTTAACACAGTAGCGCTTCACAAGCTTAAGAAATTTTAGACTAACGTTTTTGTGTTGAAATATATGTTAAAAATTGTTATCTATATTTTATATACTGTTTTGGAGACTAAAGCCTTCATGATTTATACTCCAATAATTGTTCTGTCCGGTTTAAAGTATATCAAAACTTTACCGGAATAAACGTACGGGTTTGAAGTATATAAAAATTTCACCATTATTACGTATTGTATGTTTGGTTTGGTATTCAGTTTGAAGATATCAAAACTTTATTGATTTGACAAAGTTCTATTTTGGTTCCAACTCTACCGAAAAATGACAAATGAAAAGTAAACTAATGGAAATATTGCGAAAACGGATGCTACTATTACAAATGTTGCTGCCTCGTCAACTCCAGCTCATGCAATGCCACAAGTAGAAAAACTCAGAAAGTTTTCCGGTATCGACTAACGTTGGCAATGAAGATTCTCTTTTATCTTACTATTTTGAGTTTAAAGCGCTTCATCAAGGAGGATCCACCTGTGCTGGCTGAAAGCACTCCAAATGACGAAGGATTTGTTATAACTGGAGCATGAAAATATTCTGATTTCTTATGCAAAAATGACATTTTGAGTCGTTTGGAAGATAGCTTGCTCAATGTCTATAGTGTTATAAAATCTTCAAAAATGTTATGGAATGCACTTGAGAAAAAGTACAAGATTGAGCCGAACTTAAGAAGTTCGTGGCTGCAAGATTTTTTTATTTCAAGATGATTAACACTAGGTCGGTCATAACTCAAGTCCAAGAATTACAAGTTATTGTGCATGACCTCCTTGCTGAAGGTATGGTAATAAATGTTGCCTTTCAAGTTGCCGCTTTCATTGAGAAATTATCTCCGTAGTGGAAAGATTTTAAGAACTATCTAAACACAAATGGCAGGAGATGACACTTAAATACTTGATTGTGTGTTTAAGGATAGAAGAAGACAAAAACAAATGCTGAAAAGAAGTCATGTGGAACCTCGAAAATAATAAGGGCTAACATTGTTGAGGAGGCGCCACAAAACAAGAAGAGAAAGAAGGCTTCTAGACCAAAGAATTACCCAAGCAAGAAAAAGTTTAAGGATAATGTCCACAAACTGTGGAAAATGTGGGAATAAGGCCGTGGATTATCGTGCACCAAAGAATGATAAGAAGAAGAAGAAAAATCAAGCTAACATTGTTGAAAAAGCTGAAGAAATGGAGGACCTGTGTGCCATGTTGTCTAAATGCAACTTGGTAGGAAATCCTAAAGAATGGTGGATAGGTTCTGGAGCCACCCACCATGTTTGTGCTAACAAGGAGTTATTTTCTTCTTATGCCCCCGCAGGACCCGATGAGACAATTTTCATGGGAAATTTGTCTACAACAAAAATTGAAGGAGTTGGCAAGATTGCCTTGAAGATGACATCGGAAAAAATAGTGACTCTAAACCAAGTTCTCCATGTTCCAGAAATTCGCAAGAATCTTGTGTCTACCTAACTTCTTGTCAAGAATGGATTCAAATGTAATTTTGTTTTTAATAGTATTGTACTAAGTAAGAATGATATGCATGTAGGAAAAAGTTACCTGAATGAGGGCCTTTTTAAGCTAATGTAATAACAGTTCCTATCAATAAAGTTAATGCTTCTTCTTACTTACTTGATTCAAACGCTTTATGGCATTCACGCTTAGATCACGTCAACTTCAAAATATTGCGAAAGATGATAAATTTAGAAGTATTGACAAAATTTGATTGCCTTAATTCCAAATGTCAAATATGTGTGGAATCAAAATAAACTAAGCATCCTTATAAGTCCGTTGAAAGGAATTCAAGTCCTTTAGACTTAATTCATACAGATATTTGCGACATGAAGTCAACACCATCTCGCGGTGGGAAAAAAGTATTTTGTTACTTTTATTGATGATAGCGTGAGATATTTCTATGTTTATTTACTTAATAGTAAAGATGAGGCAATTGATGCTTTCAAGCAATACAAGAGTGAAGTTGAAATACAACTAAACAAAAAGATCAAAACGATAAGAAGTGATCGGGGTGGCGAATATGAATCTTCTTATGAAGAAATATGTTTGGAAAATCGCATTACTTATCAAAAAATTGCCCCTTACTCTGCACAATCAAATGGAATTGCGGAGAGAAAGAATTGAATGTTGACAGAGATGATGAATGCGTTGTTGATAAGTTCTGGTTTACCACATAACTTGTGGGGAGAAGCTATACTTACAGCTAATCGAATAATCAACTGTGTACCTCATAGTAAAACACGGTCCATTCCCTATGAAAAATGTAAATGAAGGAAGCCCAGCTTGAAATACTTCAAAGTGTGTGGGTGTTCAGATAAGGTACAAGTCCCTAAATTAAAAGGGTTAAGATAGGTCCAAAAGCGATAGATTGTGTATTTATTGGATATACAACCAATAGCAAGGTATATCGTTTTCTGGTTCACAAGCCTGAGATTCACGTTAATACGATAATAGAATCAGATAATGTTGAATTCTTTTAAACTATTTACCCATGTAAAAAGGAAAGTGAAGTGACCTACCAAAAGTCAAAACGACCTCGGGAGAAAATAACATATGGTATGTCTAATGAGGAAAATCCTAGAAGAAGTAAATGTCAAAGGATATCAACTTTATTCGCTCCATATTTTCTGACTTTCCTGCTAGAAAATGAGCCTCATACCTTCAAGGAAGAAATGTCTTCCTCAGAAGCACAATATTAGAAAGAAGTTGTCAATAGTGAAATAGAATCCATATTGAGCAACCATACCTATGAATTGGTTGATCTTCCTCCAGGTAACAAAACACTGGGTTCTAAATGTCTTTTCAAGAAGAAAATGAAAGATGATGTACTATTGAAAAATACAAGGCAAGACTTATTGTCAAAGGATTTAGACAGTGAGAAGGTCTTGACTATTTTACCCATACTCGTCGGTAACAAGAATTATATTCATTCGGATCCTAATAGCGTTAGCTGCCTTGTATGATCTTCAAATCTGTCAAATGGATGTAAAAACAACCCGAAGGGTTTGTGGTTCCGGGAAATAAAAGAAGGTGTGTCAACTTGTTAAGTCCCTTTATGGACAAAAACAAGCACCCAAGCAATGGCATACGAAATTAGACCATACAATGTTGTCAAATGACTTTAAGACTAATGAATGTGATAAATGTGTTTAAATTAAGAACGTTCCAAATTATATAGTCATTGTTTGCTTATATGTTGATGATATGCTAATAATGAGCAAATACATTGCTGACATTCAAGCTACTGAGTGTATGCGTGCTAGTAAGTTTGATATGAAAGACTTAGGAGTTGCTGATGTAATTCTAGGAATTAAAATCAAGAGGACTCGTCAGGGTCTAGCTTTGTCTTAATCACATTACGTGGAAAGGGTACTTGAAAAATTTAAACACTTGGAATTTAGAAGTGCAAGAACTCCAATTGACTTAAATCATCATCTTATAAAGAATAAAGGTAAAAATACGTCTCAATTAGAGTATGCTCGTGTGTTGGGAAGCTTAATGTACATCATGACCTGTACACAACTTGATATAGCTTGTGCAATAAGTAAACTTAATCGATTCACAAGTAATCCAAACAAACATCATTGGATGGAAATGAAACGAGTTTTGGGATATTTGGAATATACCTAAGACTATGCTTTGCACTATAAAAAATATCCTGCGGTTATTGAAGGATATAGTGATGCAAATTGGATAACCTGCTCAACAAAAACAAAGTCCACAAGTGGGTATGTTTTTACTGTTGGTGGAGGAGCAGTATCTTGGAAGTCTTCTAAACAAACGTGCATCGCTCACTCTACACTGGAATCAGAGTTTATAGCTTTGGATAAAGACAGTGAAGAATTTGAATGGCTTCCAAATTTATTAGAAGACATTCCATTTTGGCCAAAAACTTTGGCTCATATTTGCATACATTATGATAGTGAGGCTGCAAGGACGGACATGGAGCATTATATATAATGGAAAGTCTCGTCATATACGATGAAGACATAACACCGTTAGACAACTATTTTCTAGTGGAATTATCACTATTGGTTATGTAAGATCAAAGGATAATGTGGCGGATCCGCTTACAAAAGGCTTAACTAGAGAAAGAGTTGAGAAATCATCTAAGGAAATGAGACTATGGCCGAGGACAAGTCAACATAGCGGTAACACTACCTAGAATTTTGAATGTTCCGAGATCTAGGTTCAAGGAGCTCAAACAAAGTTGTGATTGACCGGTTCAACATTATCAAAGTAAAATCTTTGGTCCCTTCTCGTGATGAAGATAATATTCAGTAACAAGGATAGAAATTTACACGTTCTTTAATGATTAACTAAGTTTGATGTGGTATTTATCAAATAGTGTCAATCTAAAGGATTACACGTTCAGGAATTACCTATGTAAGTGTGAAGTAGAAGCCACTTTAATGAGAATTTTGTAAGGCCAATTCTCTACGCATTTATGAAACCATGCCGATATTCATAGCTGAAACGAACACAACAATGAGAACCAAAAGATAGTTAAGGGTTTGTTGTGTGACATATGGTTTTCTAGGTACATACTAAAATTTGACGGTTCAAAGATATCAAATCTACCGATTGAATGAGTATATTCGACATATGTTCACAACGGAAAGTTCAAAAGGAAACCTACTTATCCAGATGTAATTAATCCTTACTTGCAAATCACATAGATTTCATCTATGATAATTCTTGTTACAGCGGTTCCCATTCATGTGGGGGGTTGTTGGACTTTAAAGCATTGGGCTTCAAAGACTCTAAGCATTGGGCTTTAAAGTATTAGAGTGTGAATTTGAAATGGTGGAAAATAAAATGGAGGGAAATGAAAATTTGAATGAAGTGAGCTTTTGACTTGCACTTTGTCCCTCATTGGTGAGGGACAACCACATTTGTGTGCTTATATATAGAATCACTTCTTAAAGCTCTTAAAAGGAGTTGAGGAGAATGAACCATCGCGTCGTCGTCGTCTCTCGGCTCGACTGTGGATTTGGCTTTGGATTTGGATTTGTCAAATGAACGATCGATAATATAATTTTTGGACAAAATTTATATAATTAATTTTTTAATAATTAATAGAATATCAGTTGGTTAGAAGGCCACTCTGGCCGTGGTCCTGGCATAACTGCGGCAAGACGCATAAACGTCTTAACATACACCTTTTCCAGAACAAACATCACACCTCTTCCAATAATTGCCTATAAATTCTAAGGCGTGGCTTCGTTTTTAACACAGTGAAAAATTACAGAACTTCCTTATTTCTGAAAATAATACATTCTAATTTGCAGTCTCTCTCTCTCTCAAATTCGTAAGTGTGATTTTGCTCCGTTCTTTGAGTTCATTGGTATCCTGCAGCTTGTATTGACACTATTGCAGGAAGGTTTATTCCATTTCATCCTGGGAGGATTTAATCCATTACCTTGGCAACATGTGAGGGGGTTAAAATTCCTTAAGGATGCACAAGCAAATTGTGGACTCGGAATATTTTTTATTCTTTATAGTTTTTCAGTTTCTTTTATTCTTCTAACAGTTTTCTGATTTTGTGTTTTAACACAGTAGCGCTTCACAAGCTTAAGAAATTTTAGACTAACATTTTTGTGTTGAAATATATATTAAAAATTGTTATCTATATTTTGTATACTATTTTGGAGACTAAAGCCTTCATGTTTTCTACTCCAATAATTGTTCTGTCCGGTTTAAAGTATATCCAAACTTTACCGAAATAATAAACGTACGGGTTTGAAGTATATAAAAACTTCACTATTGTTACGTGTTGTATGTTTGGTTTGGTATTCAGTTTGAAGATATCAAAATTTCACTGATTTAACAAAGTTCTATTTTGGTTCCAACTCTACTGAAAAATGATGAATGAAAACCAAACTAATGGAAATGATGCGGAAACAGGTGCTACCATTACAAATATTGCTGCCTCATCAAGCCGTTCAACTCCTACTCATGCAATGGCACCAGCAGAAAAACCCGAAAAGGTTTTTGGTATCGACTTTAAACGTTGGCAAATGAAGATGCTCTTTTATCTTACTACGTTGTGTTTGCAGTGATTCATCAAGGAGGATCCACCGGTGCTGGCTGAAAACACTCCAGATGACGAATGATTTGTTGTAACTGAAGCATGGAAATATTCTAATTTTGTGTGCAAAAACTATATTTTGAGTTGTTTGAAAGATAGCTTGTACAATTTCTATAGTGTCATAAAAACTTCAAAAGCGTTATGGCAGCTTGAGAAAAAGTACAAGACTAAGCCGAACTTAAGAAGTTCGTGGCTGAAAGGTTTTAGGATTTCAAGATGATTGACACTAGGTCGGTCATAACTTAAGTCCAAGAATTACAAGTTATTGTGCATGACCTCATTGCTGAAGGTATGGTTATAAATGAGGCCTTTCAAGTTTCCGCTTTCATTAAGAAATTACCTCAGTTGTGGAAAGATTTTAAGAACTATCTAAAATACAAACGGAAGGAGAAGACACTTGAAGACTTGATTTTGCATTTGAGGATAGAAGAAGACAACAAAAATGCTGAAAAGAAGTCACGTGGAAACTCAACAATAATAAGGGCTAACATTGTTGAGGAGGCACCACAAAACAAGAAGAGAAAGAAGGCTTCTGGACCAAAGAATTACCCATGAAAAAAAGTTTAAGGGTAATTGCCACAACTGTGGAAAACATGGGCATAAGGCCGTGGATTGTTGTGCACCAAAGAATGATAAGAAGAAGAAGAATCAAGATAACATGGTTGAAAATGCTGAAGAAATGGAGGACTTGTGTGCCATGTTGTCTGAATGCAACTTGGTAGGAAATCCTAAAGAATGGTGGATAGATTCTGGAGCCACCCACCATGCTTGTGCTAACAAAGAGTTATTTTCTTCTTATGCCCCCGCAAAACCGGACAAGATAATTTTCATGGGAAATTCGTCTACAACGAAAAATAAAGGAGTTGGCAAGATTGCATTGAATATGACGTCGGGAAAAATAGTGACTCTAAACCAAGTTCTCCATGTTTCATAAATTCGCAAGAATCTTGTGTCTACCTCACCTCTTGTCAAGTGGATTCAAATGTATTTTTGTTTTTAATAGTATCGTACTAAGTACGAATGATATGTATGTATAAAAAAGTTACCTGAATGAGGGTCTTTTTAAGCTAAATGTAATATCTGTTCCTATCAATAATAATGCGTCTTCTTACTTACTTGAGTCAAACACTTTATGGCATTCACGTTTAGATCACGTCAACTTCAAAACATTGCGAAAGATGATAAATTTAGAATATTGCCAAAATTTGATTGCATTAATTCCAAATGTCAAATATGTGTAGAATCAAAGTATGCTAAGCATCCTTATAAGTCCATTAAAAGGAATTCAAGTCCTTTAGACTTAATTCAAATAGATATTTGCGACATGAAGTCAACACTATCTCGCGATGGGAAAAAGTATTTTATTACTTTTTGTGACGATAACACAAGATATTGCTATGTTTATTTACTTAATTGTAAAGATGAGGTAATTGATGCTTTCAAGCAATACAAGAGTGATGTTGAAATACAACTAAACAAAAAGATCAAAATGATAAGAAGTGATATGGGTGGTGAATATGAATCTCCTTTTGAAGAAATATGTTTGGAAAATGGATTTATTCATCAAACAACTACCCCTTATTCTCCATAATCTAATGGAATTGTAGAGAGAAAGAATCGAACGTTGAAAGAGATGGTGAATGTGTTGTTGATAAGTTCTGGTTTACCATAAAACTTATGGGGGGAAGCTATACTTACGACAAACCGAATAACCAACCGTGTGCCTCATAGTAAAACACAGTCCATTCCCTATGAAAAATGGAAAGGAAGGACGCCCAACTTAAAATACTTCAAAGTGTGGGGGTGTTTACATAAGGTACAAGTTCCTAAACCTAAAAGGGTTAAGATAGGTCCAAAATGATGGATTGTGTATTTATTATATATGTAACCAATAGCAAGGCATATCGTTTTCTGGTTCATAAGTTAGAAAATCCTGAGATTCACGTTAATGTGATAATAGAATTAGATAATGTTGAATTCTTTGAAACTATTTACCCGTGTAAAAAGGAAAGTGAAGTGACCTACCAAAAGTCAAAACGACTTCGGGAGGAAATAACATATGGTATGTCTAATGAGGAAAATTCGAGAAGAAGTAAACGTCAAAGGATATCTACTTCATTCGCTCCAGATTTTCTTACTTTCCTGCTAGAAAATGAGCCTCGTACCTTCAAGGAAGAAATGTCTTCCTCAGAAGCACAATATTAGAAAGAAGCTGTCAATAGTGAAATAGAATCCATATTAAGCAACCATACCTGTGAATTGGTTGATCTTCCTCCAGGTAACAAAACATTGAGTTCTAAACGGATTTTCAAGAAGAAAATGAAAGACGATGGTACTATTGAAAAATAAAAGGCAAGACTTGTTGTCAAATGATTTTGACAACGAGAAGGTCTTGATTATTTTGACACATACTCGCCGGTAACAATAATTACATCCATTCGGATGCTAATACCGTTAGCTGCCTTGTATGATCTTCAAATCCGTCAAATGGATGTAAAAACAACCCGAAGGGTTTGTGGTTCCGGGAAAAGAAAAGAAGGTGTGTCAACTTGTTAAGTCCCTTTATGGACTAAAACAAGCACCCAAGCAATGGCATGCGAAATTTGACCAAACAATATTGTCAAATGGCTTTAAGATTAATGAATGTGATAAATGTATTTACATTAAGAACATTCCAAATCATATAGTCATTGTTTGCTTATATATTGATGATATGCTAATAATGAGCAAAGACATTGCCGACATTCAAGCTACTAAGCGTATGCTTGCTAGTAAGTTTGATATGAAAGACTTAGGAGTTGCCAATGTAATTCTAGGAATTAAAATTAAGAGGACTCCTCAGGGTCTATCTTTGTCTCAATCACATTAAGTGAAAAAGGTACTTGAAAAATTCAAACACTTGGAATTTAGAAGTGTAAGAACTCAATTTGACTTAAATCATCATCTTATAAAGAATAAAGGTAAAAGTACGTCTCAACATGCTCGTGTGCTGGGAATCTTAGTGTACATCATGAATTGTACACGACCTGATATAGCTTGTTCAATAAGTAAACTTAGTCGATTCACAAGTAATCCAAACAAACATCAGTGGATGGCAATGAAACGAGTTCTGGGATATTTGAAATATACCCAAGACTACGCTTTGCACTACAATAAATATCATGCGGTTATTGAAGGATATAGTGATGCAAATTGGATAACCGACTCAACAGAAATAAAGTCCACAAGTGGATATGTTTTCACTGTTGGTGGAGGAGCAGTATCTTGGAAGTCTTCCAAACAAACGTGCATCACTCGCTCTACAATGGAATCAGAGTTTATAGCTTTAGATAAAGACGGTGAAGAAGCTGAATGACTTTGAAATTTATTAGAAGACATTCTGTTCTGGCCAAAACCTTTGGCTCCTATTTGCATACATTGCAATAATGAGGTTGCAATAGGACGGGCATGGAGCGTTATGTATAATGGAAAGTCTCATCATATACGACGAAAACATAACACCATTAGACAACTACTTTCCAGTGGAATTATCACTATTGATTATGTAAGATCAAAGAATAATGGCGGATCCGCTTACAAAAGGATTAACTAGAGAGGGAGTTGAGAAATCATCTAAGGGAATGGGACTATGGCCGAGGATAAGTCAACATGGCGGTAACACTACCTAAAATTTTGGATGTTCCGAGATCTAGGTTTAAGGAGCTCAAACAAAGTTGTGATTGACCAGTTCAACATTGTCAAAGTAAAATCTTTGGTCCCTTCTCGTGCTGAAGACAATATTAAGTAACAAGGATACAACTTTACACGTTCATTAATGATTACCTAAGTTTGATGTGGTATTTATCAAATAGTGTCAATCTAAAATATTACATATTTAGGAATCACCTATGTAAGTGTGAAGTGGAAGCCGCTTCAATGAGAATTCTGTAAGGCCAATTCTCTACGCACTTATGAAACCAGGCGGTGTTCATGGCTGAAACGAACACAACAATAAGAACCAAAAGACGGTTAAGGGTTTGTTGTGTGACATATGGTTGTCTAGGTACACACTAAAGTTTGACTGTTCAAATGTATCAAATCTACAGGTTAAACAAGTATATTCAACATATGTTCACTACAGAAAGTTCAAAGGGAAACCTTGTCACGACCTCAATTCCGGTCGTGATGGCGCCCAGCACATTGCTAAGCCAGCCTGACCAATCAATATCAACAACGGAGCTAAAAACTCTCTTTAACCCATTTAAGCATATCAAAATATGAAACAATAGTAATACTTATACTAACAGCGGGGAAACCAAGTCCCAAAACATACTAACTCCCATAGACCGAAGGGTCAAGAGTCATGAGCCTCTACTGAACATGAGTGTTATAAAGGTTTACAAGATACCAAGTGCGGAAAGAAATGTCAATACAAAATCAAAAGACAGTAGGAAGGAATATCGGGTCCTGCGGACTCTGCGGCTACCTCGTATATCCCACAGATGTCGCCTCGCACAGCTACTGGATCACTGCTGAGAGGTACCTGGATCTGCACACAAGGTGCAGGGAGTAAAATGAGTACTGCCAGACTCAGTGGTAATAAACAAGGGTAAGACAGCACAGATAAGAAATCCGCAATAAAGCACTATGTAAAGCTATAATCAGCTACCCTGTCATAGAATTAATCTTCACTGTACCTGTACCAACAAATACCAATAAATAGCATAACAACTAGCAGATGTAGCTAAATGCAATGCAATGCATGATATGACCGCTACGGCGCGTAGCCCGACTCCAATTTTGGGTACCCGTGCTCACTGTGGGGGTTCGGACTCCGGAGGGGCTCCTACAGCCCAAGCACATCTCATAGAGATATTCCTGCGGCGTGCAGTCCGATCCAACATATATCTCGCTGCGGCGTGCAGCCCGATCCACTACTAGTCAGCTAATATGCAGATACAGCCTCGCGAGGCTCAAAAGTAGTTTTTGAAAACTCTTTTTATCATTTTTCAGTTGGAAAACGGTAATATCAAGTTCCAGAGATTGGAATTAGCATAATAACAGAAATAGCTGCGGACTAGTAGTAAACTAGCATGTCTATATGATAAGACAATGATAATGATCCTCGCGGGATCCAATAACTGGCTCACGGCCCACATGTATACTCAACCGCCCAAGAAGGGGGTTCCTCGGCTCAAAAGTGGCCATTATCACAATATATATATATGCAACCATCCGAGAAGGAGGTTCGACGGCTCGAGAATAGCCAATAATACGGTATCAACAGGTTGGACTAATATATAGTCTCCAGTTCATGATCAACCCCGCACTCTCAAGAGTGTGCGTGTCTCGCCGCTATACAGCGTCACAAAGTGGTATACCGGGGTTTCGAACCCGCTGGTAATCACCCACATCTATTACTCACCTCAATACAGCGCGACGACTATTCCGCAATGCCCTTGCCACGAGAATCAAGCTCCGCACGCGTAGAATCTGATTCAATACGGTAGAAATACAACAAATTAGGCCAATGGGACTACACCCAATCAATACAACTCAATTTACATCAAAATTCCCAAAGTTGTCAAAACCCGACTTTCGGTACGCTTATCGAAAAATCACGAAAGTCACATATTCGGAACCCTCATCTCAATACGAGTCTAAACATATCAATTTTACCAAATTCGGACTCCATTTGCCCATTCAAAACCTTGATTTTTCTAAAGTTCAAGCCTAGGGCTAAATCCTCCATAAATTACCCCAAATTCCTCCATTTTCATGATATAATTGCATAATATTATCAATACTAATCATAGTTTAAGTCCATAGTTGATTACTTGATGATTTCCCTTGAATTTCTCTTCAAAATCGCCCAAATCGCCTCTAAAGCCGAGACCCAAATGTGTGAAATGTTCTGAAATTTTTCTAACTTCTGATACACTTAACTTACAGCGATTTTCGCTTCTGCGGAAGAATTTCCGCTTCTACGAGTCCGTATCCGCGACCAAAGGGTCGCTTCAGCGGTTCCAGGCCTAGCCGGCCACTTCCGCTTCTGCGAGCAAAGGGCCGCTTAAGCGCGTCCGCTTCTGCGATGAAACGTCCGCTTCTGCAAAAACATCCGCTTCTGCGCACCAGAGTCCGCTCCTGCGGACTCGCCCAGGCGGTGAAGTGTCCGCTTCTGCGGACCTTCCCATTTTCTTCGCTTCTGCGATCACTGGCTCGCACCAGCGATGCCGCTTCAGCGGAAAATGTTCCGCTTCTGCGTAACCAAGCGCTCCTGCGCCCCTCGTCCGTTTCTGCGGACTCGCTCCTGCGCTCACAATTCCGCAGGAGCGGAAACAACAGAAACAGAATCCCAACCTGTAATTTTTCCACAATTTCTCCCGTTTAGCCACCCGAAAACACCCCGAGGCCCCCGGGACCTCATCCAAACACACCAACACATCTTAACGCCTTATTCGAACTTGCTCCAATCCTCAAAACACGTCTAATAACACCAAAACTCATAATTCACATCAAATTCAAGCCTAAATTCCTTAAAACATTCCGAATTACACATTCGATCAAAAACCCGACCAAACGACGTCCGAATGACCTGAAATTTTGCAGGCACATCCAAAATCACCTAACGGAGCTACTGCAACTGTCGGAATTCCATTCCGACCCCCGGATCAAAATCTCACCTACCGTTCGGATTTCGCCAAAATTCAACCTTAGCCAATTCAAGCCTATTTCTACACGGGCCTCCAAATTCAATTCCGATCGCTCCCCTAAGTCACAAATCACCTTCCGGAACTAACCGAATCATCAGAATCCGATTCCGAGCCTTCTAACCAAATAGTCAACTCCGGGTTGACTTTCCTTATTCAAGTTTCCTTCACAAAGGCTATATGCCTCATTTTCAATCCAATTCACTCCTAACTCGCTCGATAGACTTTAACACTGATATAAAAGCATAAAACATACAATTTCAACATAACGGGGTGGAAATTCCCATGACGACGGGCCGGGTCGTCACATCCCCTCTTAAGCAAACGCTCGTCCTCGAGCGGGTCAAGAAACATACCTGAAGTCTCAAACAAGTGAGGATATCTACTCCACATCTCCCGCTCGACCTCCCAAGTGGCCTCCTCCACGGGTCGACCTCTCCACTGAACCTTAACTGATGCAATCTCCTTAGACCTCAATTTTCTCACATGTCGTCCCAAAATGGCAATAGGCTCCACATCATAGGATAGATCACCATCAAGCTGAATGGTACTGAAGTCTAATACATGAGACGGATCTCCAATGTACTTCCGGAGCATAGACACATGGAATACTGGATGAACGCTGGATAAGCTGGGCGGCAAGGCCAACTCATATGCCACCTCTCCAACTCTCCTAAGTATCTCAAAAGAACCAATGTACCTGGGACTCAACTTTCCTTTCTTCCCAAACCTCATGACACCCTTCATAGGTGAAATCTTCAACAATACTCTGTCACCGACCATGAAAGACAACTCTCGAACTCTACGGTCCGCATAACTCTTCTGACGAGACTGTGCTGTACGAAGCCTCTCCTGGATCAACTTTGCTCTATCCAGAGCATCCTGGACTAACTCGGTCCCTATCAATCTAACCTCACGAGGCTCAAACCATCCCACGGGGGATCTACACCGCCTGCCATACAATGCCTCATACGGGGCCATCTGAATACTCGACTGATAACTGTTGTTGTAGGCAAACTCAGCAAATGGTAGGAACTCATCCCACGAACCACCAAAATCAATCACACAAGCTCGCAACATATCCTCCAAGATGTGAATAGTGCGCTCAGACTGCCCGTCTGTCTGGGGGTGAAATGCTGTACTCAACTCAACCCGCGTACCCATCTCTCGCTGAAATGCTCTCCAAAACTGAGAAGTGAACTGAGTACCCCTATCGGATATGATAGACACCGGGACTCCATGCAACCGAACAATCTCTCGAATAAAGATCGCTGCCAACCGCTCCGATGAGTAGGTAGTACTAACTGGAATGAAGTGAGCTGACTTGGTCAGTCTATCCACAATCACCCATACAGAATCAAACTTCCTCGCCGTCCGAGGGAGTCCAGTAATAAAGTCCATAGTGATCCTCTCCCATTTCCACTCAGGAATAACAATGCGCTGAAATACGCCACCGGGCCTCTGATGCTCGTACTTAACCTGCTGACAGTTGAGGCACCGTGCTACATGTCTGACAATGTCCATTTTCATCTTCCTCCACCAATAGTGCTATTTCAAATCTTGATACATCTTCGCGGCTCCTGGATGGATAGAACACCGCGAGCTATGGGCCTCTTCCAGAATCAACTCACGAAGGCCATCAACATTGGGCACACATATCCGGCCCTGCATCTTCAATACGCCGTCACTATCAATGGTGACATCTCTAGCGTCATCATGCTGAACTCTGTCCCTAAGGACAGCCAAATGTGGATCATCATACTGGCGCTCACGAATACGATCATATAGAGATGACCGAGATACAACACAAGCCAATACCCTGCTGGGCTCCGAAATATCTAACCTCACTAGCCGATTGGCTAGTACCTGAACATCATAAGCAAATGGCCTCTCCTCGGCTGGAATATATGCCAAGCTCCCCATACTGACCGCCTTCCGGCTCAAAGCATCGGCCACCACATTGGCCTTACCCGGATGATATAATATAGTAATGTCATAATCCTTCAGCAACTCTAGCCATCTCCGTTGTCTCAAATTAAGGTCTTTCTGTTTGAACAAGTGCTGGAGACTACGATGGTCGGTATACACCTCACAAGACACGCCGTACAAATAGTGCCTCCAAATCTTCAAGGCATGAACAATGGCGGCTAGCTCCAAGTCATGAACAGGATAGTTCTTCTCATGTGGCTTCAACTGCCGAGAAGCATAAGCAATTACCTTTCCTTCCTGCATCAACACACAACCTATCCCCACTCTCGAGGCATCGCAATAAACGGTATATGAACCTGAAGCTGATGGCAATACTAACACTGGAGCTGTGGTCAAAGCTGTCTTGAGCTTCTGAAAGCTCTCCTCGCACTCATCCGACCACACGAATGGTGCACCCTTCCGGGTCAATTTAGTCAATGAAGAAGCAATGGATGAAAATCCCTGAACAAACCGGCGATAATATCCCGCCAAACCAAGAAAACTCCTGATCTCTGTAGCTGAGGACGGTCTAGGCCAACTCTGCACCGCCTCTATCTTTTTCTGATCAACCTGAATACCATCACGAGACACCACATGTCCCCGAAATGCTACGGACTCGAGCCAAAACTCGCACTTGGAGAATTTAGCATATAGCTTCTCCTCCTTCAATCTCTGCAACACAATACTCAAATGCTGAGCATGCTCCTCCTGGCTACGGGAGTAGACTAGAATGTCATCAATGAACACAATCACAAATGAATCCAAATAAGGCCTGAACACACTGTTCATCAGATGCATAAATGTTGCTGGGGCGTTGGTCAGCCCAAAAGACATCACAAGAAACTCATAATGACCATATCGGGTCCCGAATGCAGTCTTCATAATATCCGAGCCCATGATCTTCAGCTGATGATAGCCTGAACGAAGATCGATCTTAGAAAACACCCTCGCACCCTGTAACTGATCAAACAAATCATCTATGCGCGGTAGAGGGTACTTATTCTTCACCGTCACTTTGTTCAATTGCCTATAATCAATACACATTCGCATGGAACCATCTTTCTTTTTAACAAACAATACTGGCGCACCCCACGGAGACACACTAGGGCGGATGAAACCCTTATCCAAAAGTTCTTGAAGCTGCTCTTTTAGTTCTTTCAACTCGGCTGGTGCCATTCGATAAGGAGGAATGGATATGGGCTGAGTGCCCGGCACCAAGTCAATGCCAAAATCAATATCCCTGTCCGGCGGCATGCCCGGCAGGTCTGAAGGGAATACATCTGGGAAATCCCTCACAACAGGTACAGAATCAATGCTAGGAGACTCAGCTCCCACATCTCTCACAAAAGCTAAGTACGATAAACACCCTTTTTCAACCATCTTCCGAGCTTTTAGGAACGAAATAACACGGCTAGGGACGAAATCGGTCGAACCCCGCCACTCAATCTGAGAAATACCAGGAATGGCCAACGTAACTGTCTTAGCATGACAGTCCAATATAGCATGGTACGGAGACAACCAGTCCATACCCAATATAACATCAAAGTCCACCATACCCAACAATAACAAATCCGCCTGGGTCTCCAGACCCCCAATAGATATAACACAGGGATCTATAGACATGATTCACAACAATCGTATCACCCACGGGGGTGGATACATGAACAGGTAAATCAAGACTACCACGAGTCGCACCCAAATAATGTGCAAAATAAGAGGACACGTAAGAATATGTGGACCCTGGATCAAATAGAACAGAGGCATCTCTGTGACAGACAGAAATGATACCTGTAATCACAGCATCGGAGGCAACCGCATCACGCCTGTCAGGAAGTGCATAGAACCGTGCCTTGGCCTCCACCAGATCTCTCCTCGCCCCTGGGGCGACCACGAGAAGACTGACCTCCACCTCTACTAGACTGAGATGGTGCTGAAGAGGAGGGCTGATCCCTCTGCTGAGTCCTGCCCCTACGTAGTCGAGGGCACTGTCTCCTAATGTGGCCAAACTCACCATACTCATAACATGCACCTGGTGCTGGAGAAGTAGGTGTTGCACTCTGGGCTGGGAGGGCACTAAGTGATGACTGACCTCGCTGAAACCCCTGTCGACCACGACCATAGGAACCTCCGCTCTGCTCTGGGCGGCCTGAATGAGAAGGTCTAGATGAGCGACCTCTGCTCTGCTGGGAATGCCCTCTAGATGGAGCACCACCGAAACTACCAGAACTACGAGGCCTCTTGGCCTCCCGCTCCTCTCTCTCTCGACGACGATCCGCCTCAATGGAGCGTGTCATATCAGCAAACTGCTCAAACGATGATGACAGAACTCGCTCGCTGGTCATAAGAATACGGATAGAGTAGTTGAGGCCATCAATAAACCTCCCGATCCTCTCCCTATCAGTGGGGATCATCCATGTGGCATGCCTAGCCAACTGAGTGAATCTAAGCTCATACTGGGTCACAGACATGTCGCCCTGAATCAACCACTCGAACTGGCTACGTAGCTCCTCGCGACGAGACTGAGGTACATATTTCTCTAGAAAGAGAGTAGAGAACTGCTGCCATGTGAGAGGTACTGCTCTTGCAGGCCTACGCCTCTCAAACTCCTCCCACCAATCAAATGCGGGACCAGTGAACTGAAATGTAGTAAATGAAACTCCGCTGGACTCAAGAATACCAGCCGTACGCAGCATCTTCTGACACTTATCCAAGAAACCCCGGGCATCCTCGCCCTCAACGCCACTGAAATGGGGTGGCTGAAGTCTACCAAATCTCTCAAGACGACGCTGCTCGTCGTCGGGCATAACCTAAACCATATGCTCTGGAGCTGGAGCTAGTGCAGCCGGAGGAATAACCGGTGCAACCACCTGAGCGGGGACCGCCTCTGGCGTCTGAAGTCCCTGAACAACCGGGTCAGGTGTGCGAGCTGCAGGGGTCTGCTGACCACCCCCTGACTGAGATGTCGCTGCAGCAGCAGTAGCTGAGACTACCTGAGCCAAACCGGAACACACCGATAATATCTGAGCAAGAGTCTCCCGAAGACCAGGAATAGCAATAGATACAGTCTGGCCCTGAACTGGGGCTGCTGGAGCATCAACCACTGGGGGCTGCTCCTGAACTGGTACAACAGGCGGGTCAGCTGGCACTGCCTCAGCCGCCCTACCTCTAACTCTAGCACGACCGCGCCCACGGCCTCTAACAGGTGGCAATGGAGGTCGTCCACCTCGTCCTGATGCTCGCGTTCTCGCCATCTGCGAGAGAATAGAATATAGAAGTTCAGTTCTCAGAACAACAAGATCGCACGACCGAGTTCAAGAAAAGTGAAGTTTTCCTAAAGGTTCGCAGCCTCCCGAGGATAAGTACAGGCGTCCCCGTACCGATCCACAAGACTCTACTAACCGGCTCAAGACTCACGAGGCCTAGTAAACCTAGGCTTTGATACCAACTTGTCACGACCCCAATTCCGGTCGTAATGGCGCCCAGCACATTGCTAAGCCAGCCTGACCAATCAATATCAACAACGGAGCTAGAAACTCTCTTTAACCCATTTAAGCATTTCAAAATATGAAACAATAGTAATACTTATACTAACAGCGGGGAAACCAAGTCCCAAAACATACTAACAACTCCCATAGACCAAGGGTCAAGAGTCATGAGCCTCTACCGAACATGAGTGTATAAAGGTTTACAAGATACCAAGTGCGGAAAGAAATGTCAATACAAAATCAAAAGACAATAGGAAGGAATATCGGGTCCTGCGGACTCTGCAGCTACCTCGTATATCCCACGGATGTCGCCTCGCACAGCTACTGGGATCACTGCTGAGAGGTACCCGGATCCGCACACAAGGTGCAGGGAGTAAAATGAGTACTGCCGGACTCAGTGGTAATAAACAAGGGTAAGACAAGCGCAGATAAGAAATCCGCAATAAAGCACTATGTAAAGCTATAATCAGCTACCTTCTGTCATAGAATTAATCTTCACTATACCTGTACCAACAAATACCAATAAATAGCATAACAACTAGCAGAGATGTAGCTAAATGCAACGCAATGCATGATATGACCGCTACGGCGCGTAGCCCGACTCCAATTTTGGGTACCCGTGCTCACTGTGGGGGTTCGGACTCCGGAGGGGCTCCTACAGCCCAAGCACATCTCATAGAGATATTCCTGCGGCGTGCGGTCCGATCCAACATATATCTCGCTGCGGCGCGCAGCCCGATCCACTACTAGTCAGCTAATATGCAGATACAGCCTCGCATGCTCAAAAGTAGTTTTTGAAAACTCTTTTTATCATTTTTCAGTTGGAAAACAGTAATATCAAGTTCCAGAGATTGGAATTAGCATAATAACAGAAATAGTTGCGGACTAGTAGTAAACTAGCATGTCTATATGATAAGACAATGATAATGATCCTCGCGGGATCCAATAACTGGCTCACGGCCCACATGTATACTCAACCGCCCAAGAAGGGGGTTCCTCGGCTCAAAAGTGGCCATTATCACAATATATATATATATGCAACCATCCGAGAAGGAGGTTCGACGGCTCGAGAATAGCCAATAATACAGTATCAACAGGTCGGACTAATATATAGTCTCCAGTTCATGATCGACCCCGCACTCTCAGGAGTGTGCGTGTCTCGCCGCTATACAGGCGTCACAAAGTGGTATACCGGGGTATCGAACCCGCTGGTCATCACCCACATATATTACTCACCTCAATACAGCACGACGACTATTCCGCAATGCCCTTGCCACGATAATCAAGCTCCGCACGCGTAGAATCCGATCCAATACAGTAGAAATACAACAAATTAGGCCAATGGGACTACACCCAATCAATACAACTCAATTTACATCAAAATTCCCAAAGTTGTCAAAACCCGACTTTCGGTACGCTTATCGAAAAATCACGAAAGTCGCATATTCGGAACCCTCATCTCAATACGAGTCTAAGCATATCAATTTTACCAAATTCGGACTCCATTTGCCCATTCAAAACCTTGATTTTTCTAAAGTTCAAGCCTAGGGCTAAATCCTCCATAAATTACCCCAAATTCCTCCATTTTCATGATATAATTGCATAATATTATCAATACTAATCATAGTTTAAGTCCATAGTTGATTACCCGATGATTTCCCTTGAATTTCTCTTCAAAATCGCCCAAATCGCCTCTAAAGCCGAGACCCAAATGTGTGAAATGTTCTGAAATTTTTCTAACTTCCGATACACTTAACTTACAGCGATTTTCGCTTCTGCGGAAGAATTTCCGCTCCTACGAGTCCGTATCCGCGACCAAAGGGTCGCTTCAGCGGTTCCAGGCCTAGCCGGCCAATTCCGCTTCTGCGAGCAAAGGACCGCTTAAGCGCGTCCGCTTCTGCGATGAAACGTCCGCTTCTGCGAAAACATCCGCTTCTGCGCTCCAGAGTCCGCTCCTGCGGACTCGCCCAGGCGGTCAAGTGTCCGCTTCTGCGGACCTTCCCATTTTCTTCTCGTCCGCTTCTGCGATCACTGGCTCGCACCAGCGATGTCGCTTCAGCGGAAAATGTTCCGCTTCTGCGTAACCAAGCGCTCTTGCGCCCCTCGTCCGCTTCTGCGGACTCGCTCCTGCGCTCACAATTCCGCAGGAGCGGAAACAACAGAAACAGAATCCCAACCTGTAATTTTTCCACAATTTCTCCCGTTTAGCCACCCGAAAACACCCCGAGGCCCCCGGGACCTCATCCAAACACACCAACACATCTTAACACCTTATTCGAACTTGCTCCAATCCTCAAAACACGTCTAATAACACCAAAACTCATAATTCACATCAAATTAAATTCCTTAAAACATTCCGAATTACACATTCGATCAAAAACCCGACCAAACGACGTCTGAATGACCTGAAATTTTGCAGGCACATCCAAAATCACCTAACGGAGCTACTGCAACTGTCGGAATTCCATTCCGACCCCGGATCAAAATCTCACCTACCGTTCGGATTTCGCCAAAATTCAACCTTAGCCAATTCAAGCCTATTTCTACACCGGGCCTCCAAATTCAATTCCGATCGCTCCCCTAAGTCACAAATCACCTCCCGGAACTAACCGAATCATCGGAATCCGATTCCGAGCCTTCTAACCAAATAGTCAACTCCGGGTTGACTTTCCTTATTCAAGTTTCCTTCACAAAGGCTATATGCCTCATTTTCAATCCAATTCACTCCTAACTCGCCCGATAGACTTTAACACTGATATAAAAGCATAAAATATAAAATTTCAACATAACGGGGTGGTAATTCCCGTGACGACGGGCCGGGTCGTCACAAACCTACTTATCCAGATGCAATTAATCCTTACTTGCAAATCACACAGCTTTCATCTATGATCGTTCTTGTTATAGTCATTCTCATTCATGTAGGAGATTGTTGGACTTTAAAGCATTGGGATTCAAAGACTTTAAGCATTGGGCTTTAAAGTATAAGAGTGAATTGGAAATGGTGAAAAATAAAATGGAGGGAAATAAAAATTTTAATGAAGTGAGATTTTGACATGCACTTTGTCCCTTATTGGTGAGGGACAACTACATTTGTATACTTATATATAGAATAACTTCTTAAAGCTCTTAAAAGGAGTTGAAGAGAATGAACCATCGCGCCGTCATCGTCGCTCGGCTCGACTTTGGTTTTGGATTTGGATTTGTAAAATGATCGATCGATAAGATTATTTTTGGACAAAATTTATTTATTTAATTAATTAATAATTAATTAAATAATTAATTAAATATCAGTTAGTTAGAAGTCCACTCTGGCCGCTGTCCTGGCGTAACCGCGGCAGGACGTGTAAACTTCTGAATATACACCTTTTCCAAAATAAACATCACACCTCTTCTAATAATTGCCTATAAATTTTGAGACATGGCTTCATTTTTTAACACACTGAAAAATTACAGAACTTCCTTCTTTCTGGAAATACTGCATTCTAATTCGCAATCTCTCTCTCTCTCTCTCAAATTTATAAGTGTGGTTTTGCTCCGTTCTTTGAGTTCGTTGGTATCCTGCAGTTTGTATTGCCACTATTGCAGGAAGGTTTATTATGTTTCATCCTAGGAGGATTTAATCCATTGTCATGACAACGTGTGAGGGGGTTAAAATTTCTTAAGGATGCACAAGTAAATTGTGGACTCGGAATATTTCTTATTCTTTACTGTTTTCTAGTTTCTTTTATTCGTCTAACAATTTTCTGATTTTGTATTTTAACACAGTAGCTTTTCACACTAATAACATGAGGGCATGGGAATCTTGTAAGGTCACATGCCCTGTAGGTGCACTTCTTTATGCTTAAGTTGACACAATGCTTGTCAGACCCTTCACTAGCTTCATATCCTCCTTCTCCATTGAAATTAACTTTACATACTTGAGTAATTTCATGACTTCATTGTATAATTCTAGGCTCTTTGAACTGTACTCATTGCTCCATGTACTTTCTCCAGCTTCATGTTTTGTCATCATGTTCATAATTTTAAGTCTTATGTCTTCCAACATCTTAATGAGTGGCTTTTGCCTTGCTTCTAGAATCCATGAATTGAATGATTCAGTCAAATTGTTGTCAACTGACTAATTCATGCAAATTGTATCTAAATAAGCTCTGCACCAAGACTGTGATGGGTACTTCAGTACTCTCTACTGTATCTTGTTCAACTCTCCTAGCGTGCTTAGTTGGTCTTTGAAGTCTTCTTCATAAGTGCACCATGAACACTACCAAAGGAGTTTTTTGTACTCCTTAGTATTGTATGTCTTGTACCAGTTAGCTTTGATATGTATAAATCAAAACCTATGATGTGCTTGTGGTAGAACAGTTTTAATTGCCTCAATTAAACCCTAGATAGAAGTAGATGACAGAAAGAAAACAATCAGAAGTAGAAACTAGACAGAATCAAGTTGACAATAGAAAGAAAAGAAATCAGAAGTAGATATAGGACAAAATCAAGTTGACAACAAAAAGGGAAAAAATCAGAACTAAAAAACTGGACAAAATAAAGGTGATTCCGAAGTAAAAATTCAGAAAAACTACCTTTTGCATGTCTGACATGAAGGTGATTCCTTCTCCTTCCTTAAGGTCTAGAGATCCCTGAAGCAATTGTAGGAACCATTTCCAAGAATGCTTTGTTTCCTTATCAATAATTGTCCATGCCAAAAGATAAAAATGATTTGTTGCATCCTGTCCAACAACAACTAGCAATTGACCTTTGGCTTTCCCTTTTAGAAATGTGCCATCTACACCAATAAATGGTCTTAACCCTAACTTGAACCCCATCTTCATAGCTTTGAAGCAAACATACATCCTCAACAATCTTCTTTTCCCATTTTCAAGTGCAATTTTTTAAAATGTTAATCAGTACCTCGATTACTCTCCCACAATTCAATGGCATAAACTCAAGTTTGTTGTATTCATCTGCAAAACTCCCATCTAAGGTCTCCAATATCATTCTTTTTGCCCTCCTGCACTTCCCATGACTCACATTTAACTCAAAATCCTTTTCAAATAAAGTACCATAAATACCACCTCAAAACTGAAACATGCAACAACTACAAGAAGAAAAACTATAAAGTATTTACATAAAAATGAAGGATAAAACTTAGATCTTGTCCAAACCGAAACCCTAGACCAAAAAATAAGAATAGTATAACAAGTAATCGGCAAAATCGATTAATAAATACTAAAATCAACCAGTATAATGAAGAAACGACTGACCTTTACACCAATATCATATGAAATCGATAGATTGGAGTCAACAGTAACGCCAGTTTCTTAGATGTTCGAGGGGGTGAAAGAAAAAGGAAAAATTAACCAAATGTTAGTGACATATCATATTTTAGAGACAGGTTAGGGTCGAGTTGGGTCGGACCCATTATAAATTTAACTAGATGGTTTTAAGCTTGCCACATGGCCCTTCTGTTATAATAAGGGCATATATGTATAATAACATAACATCAGAGGACTGGATATCCTAATCGTATAACGTAGAGCTTTTTAAACTAATGATGATAGTGGGGGATATATCAGATCTTTTGCCATTTAATCTTTGGTTTTTTTAGGAATTTATTAATTATTTTCGTTTATAGTGTAGCCTTTTCTTTTCTTTGGGTTTTGGTTGAGTTCATTGGGTGATTTTGTGGTTTCAGTTTGTCGGATAATAAATTAGCTTTTCCCGGGTGAAAGAAAAAATAAATCCTGACAAATTAGTTTTTTTCAGATAAATGTTTTTATTATTTTTCTTCTTTCTTTTTTTAATCCCTTTTCCTCTCAATGTCTAGAGTTAGGAATTTTATTGACCAATCAATACTTGTACGACCACATTACACATGAACTATTATACTGATATTTTAAACATTTACATCACAGAATAATGATCTATATCTATATATTATTAAAAGGAGAGGATAAAGCCTTCTCCTTAAGCAAGTGGCAGAATAAAAAAAAACCCACGTGGCATAATTAGTTACTAATAAGTTTTTAAGTTGATAATTAGTTATTAGTTATTATATTTAAATTTAAATATCTATAAAAATAAAAATAATAAAAAATAAAAAACTACCCCACACACACACACATATATATATATATATATATATATATATATATATATATATATATATATATATATATATATATATATATATATATATATATAAAATTGGGTTACTTTATTTTAATTAATAAATATAGATATCTCATAATTAGTTATAATAAAAAATTCAAAAATATAAATATATAAAAAATAACTACACATTCAAATTGGGTGGTAGCAGTTTCAAGTTGGAGTGTTAAAATTATTTTAAAATAAAAAAAAGAAAAAAAAATTTAACTATAATAATAAAAATGAAAAAAAGAAGAAGAAAAACTACCCATTCAAATCGGTGAGTAGTTTCAAATTGGAGTTTTAAAATAAAAAAATAAAATTAAAAAAATAAAAATTACCATTTCAAATTGGGGAATAGTTTCAAGTTGGAGTTTATAATTGTTTTAAAATAAAAAACAAAAATAAAGCAATAAAAAAAATTGATTCAAATAGTTGAGTAGTTTTTTTCTAATATACTATATCCTATATTCTATATATCTTCTATATATTATTAAAAGGAGAGAATAAAGCTCTCTCCTTATGCTAAGTGGTAGTCTAGAAAAATACCTTATGAAATAATTAGTCAATAACAAAGAAATTATCTATTGAAAACTAAAAAAGAAATTAGCTACCTAAATTAACTACTAAAACCTGGGGGGGAGTTGATTTAGGTTAGTTAATTTCTTTATTTCATTTTTAAAAATTATTTTCTTTTTTATTTTATGAAATAAAAAGTATATCTATTCATTAAAATGGAGAAAAATATAATAAAATTTAAAATAAAAATAAATATTTCAAGAGTAATAAAATATATATCTCTTATTATATTATAAAAAATAGCATACAAAAATATTAAATAATTAATATGTTAATATTCTATCTATATATTATTAAAAGCCAAAGAAAAAGGCAGCACATTAATACAAGTGATAGCCTAGATAAAAGCCATATGACATAATTAGTTAATAACAAAAAATTATTTATTAAAAATTAACAAAGAAATTAACTACTAAAATATCGGTGAGGATTGGGTATATCGTATTGACAAATAAAATTTATTAAAGCAATACGATCTAATAATATCAAACAAGAATTTATAACTTAATTTTTTCTTTTTAATATTCACCACGCATCGCGCTGATACGATTACTAGTTTTACAATAAGCTTGCAAATTAAACTGATCTTTTGTTTTGGATAATTTCAGTTGTTCTCATTTTGTAGACTAGGGCTTCCAAAAGTTAACGACAGGAAAAAAAACAAAAACGATGATGATATTTTATTATGACGTCTAGAGATTTGTGTTAGCATACTCGATAGAGATGTTAATATGGACGGGCTGGGTTAGCCCAGCACAGTCCAGTCCACGTGAGCTTTAATATTTCACGGGCTGGGTTGGGCTAGTCTACTATTGTAACAGGCCTTATAATGAGCACCTCACCCTAGTCTTATGTAGGTTACGGGCACTCACGGGCCGGCCCATTATTTTTTTAAATATAATTTTATGTTTTTTCTTTAATTTCTAAACTAACCCTATCGGGTAGGGGTAAGGCCTGCGTACATATTACCCTCCCCGGACCCCACCCCTGTGGGACTAAATAGTAAAAGACAGGACTATATTTCATTCACTAAAAGCCGAAACTCAAAACAAACTACTCAAGAGAACGCCCATGACACTTATGGTTATCTAACACATCATTTTTATTAGATATATTTAATTCTACTTATGAGAAGGTTGTCTTAACATATTCACTTTCTTCTAAATCTACAATTCACATGCAATATTAATTAGTTAAATATTGAGAATAATTAAATTTTAACGTTTTAAGACTTTGATATTTTAATATGATGAGCTTAATAAACTTTAAGCTTGAAATACTCTTCTTGTTAGTTTTTGTGTCACATACTTTTTATATTTTATATATTTTAAGTACTTATGTTTATAAGGCCCACGGGCCAGCCCAGTCCAACCTTAGTCGAGCCTCACGGGCCACGGGCTTACTCGGGTCGAGCATAAAAGCTTCATTTTTAAATAGGCTCCAAAAATTCTAACCCAATCCTGCTAAAACACAGGCTATGCTGAGCTAGCCCAATGGACCAAGCCTATATTGGCGACCGTAATACTCCAACAATACACATATCAATAAACAAAGACAACTTTATGCTTAGTAAGAAGAGAAAGATCCATATCGGTGAATGAAGGGGTGCTAAATTTTTATATATGTATATATTACTATATGTTGACTTCCCTTGACTTTTCCGTATATCTACTTTTTTATATTTTGACACTTATCAGTGAAAACTGAAAATATGTTTTAGACTTGAAACTTTCATTATTATTATTATTGTTTATATATATAGTATCTTTTTTTTTTTATACTTTCACTTTTACTTTATTTTGGTAATGATGATGATATGAGTTAAGCTTATAAAAAGAAATGAGAATTCATTTACTGACTCCAACTTGTTTGGGATTGAGACGTAGTTATTATTGTTGTTGCGGTTATCAGTAACAAAGGTATCATGTTTGCCTTACAAGAGCATCTTTGCATTCAAATGAGTCCAGAAGAATGAAACACTGTTCATTAAATCTCACCAAATAAAGTAGGTAAGCATTCAACCAAGGAAAGACCAGAATCAGTTATTATACAACAACCAGCTCAACCGAAGACAGCAAAAAAGACCAAAATCTACCAAGTTACATATATTTTTAAGGTCAAGAGTCACAAAAGAGCCAAGGTTGAGCTGCTGCTGCTACTCCTTCTCTACACATCATTTAGCATTACCCTTTCCTGCACTGTTTCCGTACAAGCGAAAAAGACTGAAGGCAGAAATACCAGAGAGGACGATCATGCTAAGGCTCGCTATTACAGAACTTGCAACGCCTTTTCCAGCTTGGTTACAATATTTTCCATACATATCGCAAAGTTTCATCCATTGTAATTCTGTTTGACCTAACTTGGAAAATACTGCCGACTGTGCTGCTGCTGCCACTGCTGCCAATGTCAAGTAGGCCATCAACTGCACGCAGCGGAAAAGGACATCAATTATTGATAGGATTTACTTATATACATTGATAGCATAAAAATTTTTGCACTATAACTGATTGTAGCATGTTATTTTAGTTACCGAATTAGGATATCTATACACAGTTACCGGTTCTTATATGTCATTTTAACCTGATGATGTCAAAAATTGTACCCCGTCAGTACACAGAGGTTAAACTCTTGTAAATATTGTATTAGTGAGCAAAATAAAGTCCAAACCCTGAGATTTAGTAACAATAACCAAGACTCTTTTTTTAACTACAAACACCTCCAGAAGGTTAAAAGGGTATAGTTTGATATTTTGTTGAAAAAAAAAAGTAAGAAAAATGAAAAAGAAAGTTATATAAGCAAATGACGATATCAGATTGTATTAAATGAGAAGAAGACGTAACTGCACCCGGTGTTCACACCAAACCAACAAATGTGCGCGACACGTATTTGCACATAAACTATTACCACTTAGCCATAGTTAATTAGTATATATTCTCACCTCATTTTATCACTTAACCATGATAAGTAGATACCGTTTGGTACAAACTATCATGACATTCTCTTTGTAAGTAGTGGCACACGAAGAGCAGCATATATTAGATAACAAAACATTGTCTGTTTCAAGGATAAGGAGAATAAGTACTAATTCCATACCATGTCTTGGGTTTAACATGGATTGGAAAACATCAAAATTACTTTGTTATGTTTGGGGGTTGGTCTGAAATTAGAAATAGTTCATTAAATATAAAGCTGAGCAGTTGTATTTCCTTTATGTTTACCGAAACTAAGTGATTTTGGTCTCAGTTGTACTTAAAACACACTGCTTTAGTTATATATCACGAAATTGACTTGTGAAAAGCACGTTAAAACTAAAGAAACAATCGGGACAGACCTCTCCCAATTCATTACCCTCAATTTGTACCCTAAGAAAAAACAAGACCAGCAGAAGAAGCAGGCCGGATAAGCACCAGGAAAAGCAGCACCAGAAGAAACAACAACAATAAAAACCAGATAATTGGGAGGAAATGAATCAAGAGAAGTTCATCTCCATGATCTTTTTCAATTTAAAAAGCTCACGTGCTTCTTACGAGCCACTTTTGTGATACATAACTATTGTCGTGTGTTTTAAACATAAAGAGGCAAAAGTGCTCAAATTTGATAAACACAAAGAACTAGAACTGCTCGAGTGTATATTTTTGAAGGATTGCTTTAGACTATCCAAACTACTTTTTGGCATTCTCTCTGGGTTGGACTGGACTACCAGGGAATTTTACCCTTTTGAGTCTTAGTTGACCTAAAGATAATTCCATTCAAGTTCAACCAATGTACCAATACCATGTTCAAGAGGGAATCATTACCTAAAACTCCATCAATAAGAAACCTTATCACACTAACCGGTGCATGAAACATCCCGCATTCACGCAGGGTATGGAGAAGAGTTGCACCCCAAGGAGTGTGATGTAGGCAGATTATCCTGATGCAAGCATCAATCGTTGATTCCACGGTTCGAACCCCAGTACACTAACAATGGAGTAAAATAAGGTCCATCTGAGATAAGGACAAGAGGATATGCCTGACTTGAATCAGCTCAGTTTCTCAAGTATAACGCAAGGGTTCAACTTCTAAAACGGTCAATTTCAGTTACCACCTATTAAGTTTTTACAGCAAAGTCACTAATTATGGAGCTTTGAAAGAGCTCTCTTGTTCTAAAGTTTAAGTTAACCTTTGGAATATCAATTTTCTTATTAGTAAAAAAAAGCAGAATTAAAATGAACCATTTTTATGAGTCACTAACAAAACCTTAAGAGGAGAAGCTAAATAGGAATATCTTGTACCTGATCACCAGAAAAAATGGCCCAAGCCAAGGGCTTGTTGAAAAGAACACTTCCTCTAATCATACTCAAAATGCACCTTATAACTTGAACCAGTGAGTAAGCAGCAGCTAATCCATTCGCTATTACTAAGTATCTGCAAAAGAAAAGAACAAAAGTTCAAACCTTTAACAAATTTCAACTCTTTAACCATTAATCTTTGAAGGGGACATACTTATTATAATAAATATCTTAATTTTACCATCCATTATACTTTGGAACCATTCATACCCTTATCGTTGACAAGAAAAAGTATAACCGAGGATAAATATAAACCATAATCAAAAGTATGAGTAAATTTGAACCTTTTTCCCAAAGTATTTAGCACTTAAAATCCACCCAATCCACACTAGACTCTCGCGTTTTTGTTAAAAGTCAAAAACAAATTCGAGACAATTTGCTAAAGAACAAAAGTATATGGACGACTCTGCCTATGTGCACAACATCTCGCGTTCACGCAGGGTCCCGAAAAGTACGCACCCCAAGGGGTGGAATGTAGTCCAAGTGCACAAAGCTTCCGCTATATGCGGGATTCGGGAAAGGGCCAGACCATAAGGGTACCATAAGGGTCTATTGTACGCAGCTTACCCTGCATTTTATGCAAGAGGCTGTTTCCCCGAACACCTGGTCACGTGGCAGTAACTTTACTAGTTACGACAACGCTCCACTTCACTCCCTTTCATAAACCGATGGTAAGATTAAGATATTTCATACAGTATAGGAGTAAATTTGGACATTTTCCCATATTTGAATTACAAGCTAAACAAACCATATACACATAAAAAATATAAAAAAGAGAGCAAAAACCACTTACACAAGAGATTTCATGTCAGTGAACTTAGCCTTTTTCTGAATTGAGAATATAACTCTAACTTGAGTATCAGTACCTATAAGAACAGCAGCAAGAACAGCCAAACCACAAATTAAACACCTTAATATCAGCTCAGCTAACCTCACTCTCTTATCAATTACCTTCAAATTACTCCTATGATGAATTGGAACATTCCCTGGACTTACTCCAATACCCAAATAACTCATGATTTTTACACTAAGCCAATACCTCACAAAATCAAATACCTTAGAAATATACTACACTTCACAGGAAAGTTTACACTACAGTACAAAAACATCATAGCCCCTGCCACTTATATATAGGGGACAGCCCCACTAAGCTTTACCTTTTTAAATATTTTATTAGAATATTAGTACACATTTTTGGTGGTAGATTTTATTTTAACTTTTCCGAGCACTATTATTTAAATTGCTAGATTTATAGTTATTGAGCTTAAATGTAGCTCTGCAGCACTGTGCCAAGTGTCCTAGTTAGTGGCTTTAGCATCACACAAGTCACAGCCAAAATATGGAAGAAACAAAAAATTAAAGGGTATTTGGTACGATGGATAAGCAAAAATATTGGAAAATTTGATACTGTCTTATTTATTTATTTGGTATTAATCTTAGGATAAGTTATTCCAAAACTAAAAATAGTAACGGGACAATTTATATCTGTCAGAGGTTAGAATTGTAATCCCAGTATAAAGTAATAAAATCGACAATCCTAAATTAATATAAAATACCAAACAGTTAGAAATAATACCAGTATAACTAGTTGAAATAGCACGGTATAGTTAGTTTTCACACCGATCAATGAAAAATAGTTAGCGCTTACCAAGTCAATGAAAAATAGCCACTATTTTGCTGCAATAGGTACCGGTCCAGTATAATATACTGGAGTTCTGTGCATTTATATACGAACTCCAGCATATTATGCTGGACCGGTATTTTTTGCTAACTCCTATATAATTTGCGAGAGACTGGAGCACCAATGCTCCAAACTCCAGTATATTATACTGGACAATTATACTTGTTGGAACTCTCGTAAAATTTGCGGGACTTCCAACATATTTATCCTCTGGAACTCCCGTAAAATTTACTGGAGTTCAAATATATTTATGTTGGAACTCCCGTAAAATTTGCCGGCGTATTTTTTCGGATTTTAAATAGTGTTTTCACTCAGATTTAAAGTGGCTAAATTTCGATAACTTTTGAAACTTGGCTATTTTTCAATGACCAATGATAAAATTGACTATTTTTAAATTTCTCCCGTATAACTAACCCCCGCTTAACTACTCTCAATCTAACTAATATCAGCGTAACTAAACCACAAATATTCTCTTGTTTTAATTTACACAACACGTTCTGCTTGTCAAGGATCACTTTGACTCATCTTTGAAGCTAAATTAAATTAGTTTAATTCAACTCAGTATTTTACAATTAAATTTAGATATTAAAAAATTATATGAAAAGTATTATAAACTATAATTCCTCTTATGTCAATTTGATTAAAAAGGATACATTTCAAAATATTGATTAAAATTCACACAATTTAAATCTTGAAAAATAAAGGAAAAATTTCATATTAGAACAACTAGGCTCCTTACTTTTCAATTTTATATCCTATATTTTAATTTACAACCAACTAGCACAAAAATAATAGGCTAAGATATAACATCCAACTCCAATAGGTTCTCAAAATTACCATTAATTTTTTACAAAAAGATTCCTCAAGCTTTTAAGTTAATTTTCGAATTAGTAACTATGACTCAAATATTAGTTCAACAAATCAAATTTATTTGGGTGGTGAAAATTAAATTTTTGATTAACTGAAATATGTGGATTTATATTTCGAATTTGATTTTGTGAGAAATTTGGAGTACGTGTCATTTAGACTTGTTAGAAATAATATAAGAAGGTTGTATATAAAATTTGAAGTCATTTAATGAAGATTTGGACAGGTTTTGAACAAGAATTGCAACTGAAAATCGGGAAAGAAGTTCGTCTACGACGCTTGTATAAAGGTGTATAAAAGTGTATAATAGTGTATAAGGTATGTTTTTACACTCATATACACTATTATACATGATTATACATAGTTATACAAAAAATGAATTTCGTCTTCTTTCTAGCGTCTTTTTTGAAATTAACTCAAATATTGCTCAAATTTACTCCAAATTACTTCAAATTTAAATTTTGAACTCATTTTGATATTTTCAATCAATTAGAACAACACCCAATCCAAACAACTAACAAATTCAAAAATACCTATTTTTGAAAGTAAAGCTTTGATTGTCTTCAATAGTGAATTTCTACTCTTCAATTTTCTTACATTGCAATCAAGTGGCACAAGAGTAGAAACAGAAAATACACGGTCCCTTGAATCATGTATAAGATGTGAGAAGAAGAGAGAGTGAAAGTAATGGCTGTGAGAACACAAATTTAACTCCATAGATGTTATAAGCAATGGTTGTAAGAATACATTTTTTGAATTTGCTAGTATTTTCAAAATATATAAAATATGGGCTAGGTTGGATAAAGCTTAAAAGTATAGGCTATTTTATGTTATGGTGTGAAGTCGCGTGTATTTTCTTGTAATTTTTTCAAAAATAAAAGGTATCATATAAATTAAAATGGATGGAGTAATAAATAATGCATTGAATGACAGCAATCTGACGTGTGGGGTTGAGCAATTAAGAACTAGGTTGGGAAAGAAAACTTGAAATTTAGGACTAAGATTTTTGGGAAGAGCCAATATGTTTCTTGTCCCAAGATAATGCTTGAGAGAGATAGGACTTATGAGTAAGGTGTGCCTTTAATTCACTTTCAGCGGTAGGTATAGTGGAATTTATGATTGACCCATTTCTTTGTAATGAATAGCAAAAGGGACATAAGTAGGTGTTTCACTTTGTTGTTTTAGTCTCACCTTTTTTGTATTTTTTTTTTTAGAATCCCACAAAAACCTACGGCCGCTACGGCCTCTAGCCTCCGGGTTAGTAATTGTGCATATTGGGTAAACTTTTATTGTGTAATAGCTGCAAATTACATAAAAAAATATAAATTGCACTAGACAAGCTCTGTGCGATAGGCTCATCAAAAGCAGAAGACATTGAGGGTGGACCGATCACATGTCATCACTATGGATAATGTTAGCCATCCTCCACTTTGAGCTTGACTTGACAACGATAGTGTTGTCATTTGGGGCAGCAAAAGTGTTGCCAAGCTAAGGAGCACGAGTAGCACCAAAGCAAAAAGGGAAACGGGCAAGTGATGGCCAAGGCTTTCACTACAACAAATTTGGCCTAAGGCCACACTAATTTTAGACAACGCTTGAAAAATATTGCCAAAAAAATTTACGGTAACGCTGTTTGAGGGGTGGTCTTTGTTGGGACCTTTTGGCTACGGAATTTAGGCGACTCTTCTAAAACGCCCTTCTTTCAATATAAAGGCTACGATTTTTAAGTGTTGCCAAAACATGAAATATTTGGTAACGCTTTTTAACCTATAATACAACACTTTTGGAGGGTGTTATTTTTTTTATGCAAAAAGCAACACTTTTAAAGTGTACTCCAAAAAGTACAATCAAAATTTCTCCTAAATATTCCCTTTCCCCAATTCCGAAAAGGCAAAACAGATACCCGCTGAAATATTTTGCCTAATTTTTGAGTCTCGCGTGTCTGCCATTTCACCACCAAGGCATTCAAATTCCCCCCCCATTAAAATATTTCACGCATTCCAAAATTTCCTCCACTGCTTCAACGCTATTTCACCACCACCGCAATCCAATTTTCTCTAATGGACTGTATCAATTTCAAATATTTCCACCACCACCGCAACCCAATTTCGATGGACTGTATCAACTCCAAATATAGATCCTTTTTAGGGGTTGGTTTGCCCTAATTTCAAATAATTCCCTCAATTAGATAACATGCTCTGCTCCATCTCTTTCGCCGGTGAAATTGTTCGGTGAAATCAAGATGTAACTTTTAGGTTTGTTTCCTCGTCACTTATTGTATCTATTAAGAGAATAAAAGTTTACCATAACGACATTTTCTAATCACTAATTTTGTTCATTGGTTTGTTGCTATTGTCTAGAATGTAATTTTGGTTAACTTGTTCAGTGCTAGTCGTCGCGACTTCCTCATACATCACAATTTGTTGCTAGTAAGGTGTTGGTTATTATCTTATATTACATTGTACTTCTTATTTTTTGATATATCATTTAGTCATAGCTACTCATATCTATGGTAATTTTTGTTGCTATTATTGTGGGTTTACTGCTTCGTACAATGTTATTATTCTTCGACCAAACACTTCGGGATTTGTTTATGTTGGTCTTCCATTTAACATATTGTCTGCACTAAGTCTCAAATTTTGTTCATAGGATTGCGAAGGTGAATAAGAAGGCAGTGGTTGCTCAGTGATTTCAAGAGGCACAATATACTTCAAATTCTTTCTGTTTTATGGTTGCTTTTAAATCATAGTAAAATAAATACTCTACCTATATAAGTAGTGATGTCCTGTTTTGAATTCCTATATTACTTGCTTTCACAAAGTCTCAGAGCTGTATTTTTTTTATTCACGTGATTGTCTTAGTTATTAATCGGATAGTAGACTGAAAATACCAAATTCTAGCTACTAGCAACATCATTGGCTTGGGTAAGGTGTTTGTATTTGGTTATTCCTAGCTTAATTGAAAGTGAGCCTATTGATTATATGCTATGTGCTAAAGTTAAATTTCCTTTTTAAAAAAAAAAGTCCACTAATCTAATTTGTCCATCTGTATATAACAATTAAATGAGAGTCAATGTTGTGCTTATTAATGAGAGCTATGAAGAACCAATGATGGTATATGAGACTGTGGTCGGAGAATAACCAAAGAGAAGGGTAATTATTGTTTCAAATTTGTGGCAATCAATTCAAACTTCTTTTTTAATTTGCATCTTTTCACTTATGAATAACTGAATATGCAAAGGATCTTGTTTTGCTAGCTTCAAATTATTTTGGTGTTATTATTGTTACATGACCACCAATGTACAGTTGAGTACTATGTAACTCATTTTTTGGTTCATGAGGGAAAGGAAAAAATGGGCATCAAGCGAGTGAAAATGCTACGTATTGATACTATTGACAAAAGTTCATCGAGATGGAGAGTGGCCGATATTTTGGTATTTAAACTGATCATTGGTGGAGTCACCATAAAACTAAAGCACGGTAAGCCTTTTCAAGCATTATGCCTTTGGACTTGTTTCTTATATAATGGTTGGTCCGAGCTAGTTTGCGAATATTGTCTATCAAGTACTTGCTATCTTTCACTAGTACAAGTGTCAAATAACTCTATTTTCGGAGAAATAGAAGGTATTTTTAGTTTCCCATCGTTTTCATCACATCACTTACCTTAGTGACCTAGTGCATACTCCATATCTTTAGGTGCTTGTTGCTTGGTACATTAAAGCTACTTCCATGTTAACATCTGTGAAACACTAATAGTAGGAATATAGTATGATCTTGGAGAAGTTTGTTGGTGAAGTTCTTAATTACTTTAATGAGCGATAGGAAACTCTATTCAGACTTCAGTCCTAATCGGGTCTAACAAGTAGATTTTTAGTGATGTTTAATTGAAGAAGCCAGCATATAGAAGTAAAAATATGATCTTGATATTGTGACATGATATAGAAAGGATTTGGCATAACCAGATTTATACTTTTGGCCAGATATTAAGTTCGAATTTCTTTTGGTATCATTTTTTGTATTAAGATAGAAATCACATTACCGGTTTCTTGTGCGTGGACAATGCCCTCTTGGGACATTCTGTGTTGGAATTTTCCAAACTGATTCATCTTCTTTGCCATTCCTTCTGTATTGCATTTTGCCATGACACATCTAACCATTTAGTGTCGCAACAGGAAAACTTACTACTATGAGAAAAATCAAGTTCATCCATCAAGAGTACTAATTTCTTTAAGAGTTTTAGGTGAAGTTGTTGTTCTAAAGTAAGGGTAACGGTCTTAAAAAAATTAACCAGACCCTGTCACTATTGCATTGTTAGAGTGAAAAGATTTAGTTAACTTATATTTATTATTTTTAGATTTGAATCCGAGTGAGCATACTCATAAACTGCAACAGAAGTGACTTTGTTGTATTTTTCTTAATCACATTTTGTTCAAGTTGCAATCTTTAGAGGATATCATGTTTTTGTTTGTTGTAAAGGATGTAATCTTAAGTATAAAGATTTCACTATCTATCTGCATCTTTCTCTATTTCATCCTATTACAATTGTTTTCTTTGATGAAACTTGAGAGAAAAGGTAAATATCTACGAGATAATTGCTTATCTTTGTAATAAAATAAACATGTGGCAATCTAGTCCAACAGATTACTTAAGTCAGAATCGTAACTTTTGGTGTATGTTATAATTTGACATCACCTGTACCAGTATAAATTATATGTCATTTCGAAAGAATTAGATTTATATTTAAATTAGAAAGGGTGAACAATGACTCGTGGTTAAGGAGTACTATTTTTATCATGTCATTCAACAGGCCAGTATACAAACAGTAAAATAGAGGAGCACAAATAAGACTACACTGATAATGATAGAAGCATGTATGAGCAGTAGGCGAGTGCCTAAATAGGAC